>CM067533.1:1767500-1800000 GCA_034509925.1 Hirudinaria manillensis
TTACATTCTGGAAGCCTGTTATTTTAGCTCCGAAACTCCAGAATGTTTTAATCTTAGCTTAGAAGATGACGGATGATGATGGTGGTGGTGAGGAGGAAAGTTAAGAAAGTAGATGATGATGATGGTGATGGTGGTGACTATAACTGAAGACGATTATGAAATAATAAAGTTGACAGCACATTTTTCACATTTTTTAAATAGTTTTATCTTTGTATTCCTTTTGTTCAAAACAAATTCTATTTTGGTATTCATGCCCTAGATTTTTGTTTACAGCAGTAGCTTTAAATACATCTTAGAGAAATGGATTGTTAAATTTTTAGAGACAGATGTGAAACTAATTTCTCAAACATTGTGTCTTTGGAAAATTATTAAAATAAGAAATGTCTGTTTTTATTTGGATTTTTTTGTTCACTTTTTTTATGATTTTAATTTAATTCTTAGTAATAATCAGGCCATAACAACTAAACTTATACATATATATTGTAATAGTCTCATAAAAGTATTAAATGACTCTTTAATTTATTTCTTTGCCAAAGGTAATTGAACTGGAAGCAATGAGCATTGAGTCATCTAGCGAATGAAATTATACTAAAATTCCTCTCTAAAATGTGAAGTTATTGTCTAAACATTGTAAACTGTAATACCAAATCGTTGTCCAAAACATCATGTCTCGAATTTCTGAGATTACAAGTTTATTACAATTCATTCATGGAGCTCGTAAAAACAGTTTTAGTCTTAAACATTCCCGTTTCTTATCTAATTTCACTACTTAGTTTTATGACCTTTCTTAAACATTTCAGTTTCCAAGTCATCTTAAATTCTTATCAAAAAGAGAAATGTAAATTATTTATTTAAAAAACCTTAGAAACTCGAAAACATAATATTTCGCTAATGAATTTTAAACTAGTTTTACGGTTGAAATTATCTTTTAAAGCTGCGAAGATTGTTTTTGTTCAGTTTTGGTCGAAGTCGAGTTTGTGTCCCGAATCCTCTGCGATCAAATAAAAGACGAATTTCTCGAAAATCTCAATTTAAAATTTAAAACTTAAAAAAAAATGATGAGCAAATCCAGATGTTTTTAAAGTAGCAATTCTTTTTTAAATAGGCGTAAAACAAAGTTTCGTTTAAAATTCAAACGATACAAATTCAGAATAACCGTTGTTTGTTCTCATACTAAAATAAGTTTATAATTTTTAATTCGTTATTAATCTGATAAAATGCATTAATAAAGAATATGAAAGCTTATATTTGAACGTTTTCTTCACCATATCTGAAAATAAATCGAATTTTCGAAAATCTGATTACCCAGTTATAAATTAAAAATTTAATTAACTGAGAATTTTAATAAAATAATAATAATAATTTTTAACATGTTTCAACATTGAATTTTTGAATTGAACTTTTTGAAATTTGACCGCCGAAAAAGCAGACGTTATCTCGCTTCCGTTAGCTCGGCCGCTTAGCGTCCTCTCGTCTGGCCTCGGCTGCTGCTTTGTCGTGTCCGTGCTTCGAAGGTTTCCTGGTCCCCTTATTTCCAGTTAAGGTAACTTTTATTTGTCGAGATGGTGATTATTAATTTTATTTATTTGCTCGTTTATGGAGAAGAGAAAGTTGATCAATATGAGGTTAAACATGGCAAGGGATGAAGCATGAAGAGTTTTATGTTCGTCGAATTGACGGTAAGACTCGAATTTATTTTGGAAAGTCTTCGCATCCCGACAATCCAGCTTCACTGATATTTGAAAATGTTCTTCGGGAATTTTTCTTCCTTTTTGGGGGCGACTTGAACCAATGAAACTTTGTGAGAAAAAAATGTAAAAAGATCGAAAGTGATCCCATTTATGTCGATATTACCGGCTTTAAATTATTGCATATTGATTTACAAATGGGCAGAATTGAAGTGCCGTCTGAGATCACAATTCTGTCTAATGGTGTCGATATAAGCCACGACAAATGAATATTAAGAAGCTTTCTTTTGAAAATGTTTGGCAAAGATTTGGTTTCCTTTATCTTTATCTGCTTTGATAAACCGTATATTTCTCTGAAAGATCGTCTAGTTAAACATGTAATGATTTGTTAATTAAGGCAGGTGTCGCCTCCACCAAATAAATAAAAACCAATAAATTGAATGCAAATCCTTTCGAGAAATATTTTAAAATTGTAAGCAACTGAATTTAATATTTTGTAATATTGCCGTTGGAATTGGCATTGTTCTTTGTATGATCTGTTGCTTCAACGAGTCAATTTTAAAGAGAATGGCTTTCATTGCTTCATTAATATCGTTGCAGTTCTTTTCGAAGCTCCGCATATTGATATATGGAGGTGACAAATCAATGGAAATTGTTGTTTCCAATTAAAAAACCTCTAAGCGGTAAAGTAATTATAGTTACATCAACAAGGGACGGTGATTCTTGTGTTACAAAGCCCGTACTTGGGTGCATTGCTTGCTTGTTAAGAAGACTAGTTCTTTGTTGACTTTTCGTTAAATATGACTTCCAATTGGCCACAAGTTAAGAATTGTTGATTTGTAATTTGAAATCATTGGAAAATGTAAATGTTTGAATGAGCAAACAACGAACTACATAATCATATGTTTCTGATCGTTACTGCTTTTACCAATTAGATTTTTTTCTGAACAATCACAAATCGTAAGTTTCAGCATACTCAAACGCTTCTTTTGCAGTTCCACCCTGCCTATTCGACGCAAATATAGTCTAAGTTTCGATTTTTTTTTATGTCGTGAACTTGTCACGAAAGGTGACATTTCATGCTCTGATGTCACATTAATTTTGAAATTAATAAACTTAGTGATCTGAGAGGGATTGGTTTCAAGAAACTGTTTATTATTCTTGAACTCTTTTGAAAGTATATTCTTTTCCTGTACGCTTTGTGAGCTTGGGCAGGCATCGTTATGGTATTGAAGATTTTCTTTATTTTTATCTGGAACGAATCAAAACAGAATCTCCAAAGCTTGGATGAATGTAGAATTTCATAAACTTAAATGATTTCCACCTAAGGGTGGAGGGTGTTTTATGGTCTCGACTTCTTGATGTCAACGCATGAGTAGCACAAGATGTAAGATTCCCTGGAAAATGAGACTGATGGTGTAAAGATGATTTTCTCGGCTGTAGGCAAAGTTCGGCTCTCTTGACCGGAGCCTAAGGTCCTTTCGTTTGTCGGCGACTGGCGCACTTTCGGGCCATGACCGGTTCACGGGCGACCAAAAACCGTCGGAGGGGGTAACTTCGCTTCGGCGAAAACGCTACAACTTTTTGTCGACGGCTCTCCTGTGGATTGAGGGAGACCGAAGCTTTGTTATCCTAGCATTTTAAGCGTATTGTGTTACTTATTTTCTAACACATTGATAATGATTTCTTTGAGTAATCAGAAAAGTATGATTCGTCGGGTGACCCTTCTTACTAAGAAATCTTAAGGTCATTATATAAAGTCTTAGGTGTGAAGCGAAATTTACTTTTGGTAAGTGTTTTCTTAGTTGGTATTTTGTCTTTTAATGGGACTTTAAGGTGAAAGATGGAGAATGGATGCAGATATTCTTCAAAAACATTGGATAAATTTTTTTTTTTTATAAAACCTATTAGTAGCACATGCTCACCTTGAGCACGGCAACTGGCAATGGAAAGATGCCAGTTATTGTAAGTATTCTGTAATGACAATAGTCTTTAAAAGGGCTGAACTCAGACTGCAAAAAAGAGTACTCCTGCTTGTTCTCATCGTCGCCAGCGACCAATTCTGCTGAATAAAAGTTATTAGCTGTTACTATTCATTTTTTATACCTTTGACAAGTTCCGACAACCCCAATTGTTGAAGATCTCGGTTGCTGGTAAATTGAACGTAAGAGGCTGATAATTTAAAAAAAAACCACGTATCAAGAGTAAGGTGAAGTGTCCCTGCATCTAGCTCTATCATCACGAGAATGGTGCAACCGGGAAATCAGACTTCGTGACTGTTTATGCATGCCTGTTGAGAATGCTAACGATAGCTTGTTATGTCTGTTTTGATAATCGCCTTTTCATGACAATTTCTATTGGTCAAAAGGAGCTGCCATATTTTAATTTCGAGTTCCCTTGCTGCTCAGCAAGTTCCCTACCCCTCTTACCGTGCAAACATCAATTAATTAATTAATTGGATTTGTAAATGTATAATGTTTATGACCAGAATGTTTAGGTCACCAGACTCATTGAATTTTGAATGCGGGCATTCTGAATTGTATTATTATAGCCATGTACGTTTATTAATCTTGACACCTTCTCTTGAATAAATCTTAGGATATAAAGTTGTAAATTAGCACGTCAACATCATTGCAAATTGTAGGTATTGTTGATGGTTGGCTATTAATCAAGTGACATGGCTTGGGCAGGGATGATTTCTAGAAGTTAATTATTGCTCATTAAAGTCCTGTAGTTCCGGAGGGCACATAAAACTAAATAGATCGAGTTTGTCGATTGCAACATGATACAAAATCTTTGTAAGCCTTATTTTGCTCACTTGCAACATTGCTACGTGAACGTTATCAGATAATGAAGTAACAAAACGATGTAACTGGTGATAAGAACACAAGACTAATAATAGTTTAGCCAAGCGCGTTTCTCGGTTGTATGGTCTGAAATTCTGGTCCCGAACACGGCCTGGTTTTGTAAAATGTTTCTTAGATCCGGTAACAATATCCTGTAAATTCCAAATATCTTTGCGAAGATGAATTGAAACATTTTGTGGCAGTCGGCTTTTATTAATCCGTAGTTGTCTTTTATTTGTATCCCTTAAAAATGAAGATTGCAAATTCTTTACATTAATCAAAGTAAATTTGGAATAACTCCAGAATGAAGTCTTTTTTTTTTTCATTAGAGGATAAGCTCATGGCATATTTCGGTAAGTTAATGAAAAATGCAAAGAGTACTGAGTCTTTCACAATAAGTTACCATTCTTAATAAAATAATAACATTAAACTAATACAGCCATATAAATTATTAGAAAGTTTCGTCAAAGGCGAACCAAAGCCATTATTTTAAACATTTGGAAGATCTTATAACCACTAGTTTAACAAAATGATCTATTCTGGTGGATGCTAGCTGCTCGTACAAGCTCTTGTGTGCACTCAAAGAGATTCCAACAGCTGCAAAAACAGCACTCGAAACCTCAATCCTTGCCTTATTCCATTGCAGAATGGTGCTAATGGAACCGGAGCTCCTCTCACTCTTTTCGTTCGTCAACATCTCTCGTATTCCTCGGAATACGCTTCATCCTTATGGCATTCTTTGCCTGACTACGATTTAATTATTTGGGGAATTGTGTAGTCAGATGGATAGATATCAGTGTGAAAGTTGACCTTTAACTCCATTAAATTTCTTTAACTACTAATAAGCAGACCCTATGTTTGCCGTTGCATTTATTTTGAATTGGATTGGTTAAATGCGTAATTTTGTAAATGGCATGCACTTATGAGATGCTCGGAGCGCAAGCACACACGAAGACGTCTTGAATCCTTCTCAGTCATTCCATGCTACGATGCAAGCATATCTCGCCTCTGCAAGTTCTGAGAATTCCACAGGAAGGAAGAGATGCTGAGAAAGTGAGAGTCAATAAGGATGGAGTGGAATAGGCAGCGGTGCCTTCTCCAAGCGTTCCAATGCTGGCTCCACTCAAGCACCGGAACTATAAGACTTCGGATCGCGCATGAATATATAAAGGCAGTTCGGGCTTTCTTTAACGGGCTTGTGAATTCCAGGCGCAACGATACGCTTAAAAGTGCACGGGAACTACTTTCTGCTCTTTAAATAGTTCCACCGAGAAACTCCTGCTAGATTTGGAATTTTAGCTTCACTGTTGACTACCAGCTCCGAAAATGGTTGGTGATCGGTTTTATTTTATGTAATATTTACTTATTCTCTTGTTTCAATTCATTTATGTCTTTGAAAGCGATAGAGTTTATTTTTTATGAATTGAGAGAAGATTACGTAGTTGACCGCTCTTTTATTGAAAGTTCGGAAAAATAGGGAAATTGTGGCTGTTTTGCGCTTGACGTTAGACAATTAAGGAGGGGAGCGGTTACCGGTCGCTAGGTGCCGGTAGAGTCGATAATTTTTCAGTCGCTAGATGGTGCTCTGAAGGAGAATTTCTAAAATGTAGTGTTTCTTGGATGTAGTATTAATTAGTGACAGTCGATTAGGTTTTTATTTATTCACTCAATTTTGATATTTTGATTGATTTTCTTGAATTTAATTTTTCAGGCCGATCTCAGCTCAAGTGAAATTGAAGGTATCAGAAATTAATCTAGCTTTAAAAGATATTTTATTGATATTTTTGAAGCTTTGGAATAAACTACCTTGGATAATTAATATTAATGTATTTTAGTAAATAATAATAAATATTCGTTTTCGAGGAAATTCTTCGATTAATTTGCTTCAGTTTAGTACCAAAAGATTCATTTCATGGAGTCATTCCAAGCAATTAAGTGGTTTTAAATCATTTCAGATGTTAGAGAGGTTTTCGACCTTTTTGACTTCTGGGATGGTAGGGATGGTATGGTTGACGGTGCCAAGGTTGGTGACTTCCTCAGGTGCTGTGGCCTCAACCCAACCCAGGCCATGGTCTGGAACAACGGTGGTACCAAAAAGTTCGGTGAGAATCAAGACTCTTATAACTGCTTTAAAGTGAAATTAATTAAACGATGGAGCTATCACATAATAACAAATAATAATAATAATAATAATAACTGCTGTAAATCCAACCTTCATCGTCGACATCGCAGGAGAGAAGCAATACAAGTTCGAAGAGATCCTGCCCATCTACAAAACAGCCTCCTCAGATTCTGATGTCGGAACATTCGCTGACTTCATGGAGGCTTTCAAAACTTTCGACAGGGAAGGACAGGGTTACATTGCAGCTGCTGAACTCAGACACGTGCTCTGCTTCTTAGGTCACTTACTCTTTCCCTCTTTTTGGATGGATGGATGGGTGGATGGACGAATGGATGGATGAATGGATTAAGAAGGAATATAATTGGTGTATTAATACAGGTGTCTTACCTTGTCTACAGCTAGGTAAACTAATGTGTAAGTAATGCTTATAAATGGATATCCATAACAGCCAATCTATCGAGTGTATTTTGTGTCCAAGTGGTTATAATAACTTTAGTTTATACCAAATAGTTAATAATCAAGTGTATATTTATATTTACAAGAATAGATGATTATTAATATTAATTTTACAGGCGAGAGATTGACAGATCCAGAAATCGACGCCATTCTCAAATACACAGGCACAGAGGAGGATCTCGATGGCAACATCAAATACGAAGGTCACCACCCGACCTCATTTCTAACACGACCTACTTTAAAACCTGACCTTATTAAAGCTGATTATGTCAAGCCAGATTATCTTTTATTAAGTCTTTGTATGTTTATTTTATTTGCATTGACGCAGATTTTTAGTTATTATTTGATAAATAGTATTAATTAATTAACTTTAAAATTAATTAATTAATTGTTTTTAATTTCATTTTCTAGAATTCATCAAAAAGGTTATGGCCGGTCCTCCACAGAAGTGAAAAGAAAGTTGATGATGATGATGATGATGACGATGATAATAAGGATGAAGATGTGATTTTATAATCGTGTGACAACAATTTGTTGAGACATCAATCGTTGTTGATTGCAATAATTTAATAATTATTAAAATAATTATCGATATTATAATATTATAAATATTCATAATATTAAGTCGTCATCAGATAATCATTTGCTGGTGCATGGTGGTCCGTTAAGGTATTCATTTCTAACATTTAACTAATATAAACAACAAGAACAACAACAACAACAGATGATAAGCAATGTTTACATGTAATTAATTTATATTACATTGTAATACCTAATCATTCTTTTGTTGTTTCTTCCGACAATCAACGTCGATGACGTCACGTGACCTTGTCTCTTGCAACAATAATTTCAAACCAATAAACACGTGTCTGCTGTGGATTCATTCGAATTATTGTCTAAATCAGCTTTTAGAATTTATTATTTAATCGGTATTTACAATTCTTAATTTAATGGGTTTATGTATTTTATGACTTGATTGATTGGTTTATTTCAATTAGTTTAATAATCGGGTGGGATTTCAAGAGGCTAATGCCGTGGTAGTTCGATTCATTGGCAGTCGGTTCAGTTAAACACGGACAGGAAAGCGAATCGTTTTGCGCTTTGCGTCTGTGCACGTCTAAAAACCAAAGTTGCTGCCTTTTGGGTCACCGTTACTGTTGCTAATGGTAGCCATGGACATATTAATTAATAATAAACTATTGATTATAATTTCTATTATTAGTAATAAACTATTGATTACAATTTCTAATAACCTTCAATTGAATTATTGGAGAATGAAATGTCAAACAATGGCAATGGATTTGTTAAGTGCTAATTGTTAAACTGCATTAAGTACGAATTGTTAAGATGAATTGAGTTCATCCATTTCCTAAACTGTCACTTTCTATCGAGTTATAATAATAATAATAATACTTACAAAGTATCTATTTATCTTACAAAGTATCTGTTTATCTCTCCAATTGTTTGTATTTCGTAAAGCATTGTTTTGTTTTAAGTGTTGAAATCCATTGATTCAAAGAGCAACATTTCGCTTGTGTGGACAATAACTTTGTATTATCCATAACAACTGAAACAACAATACGCTTATGTATATAATATATGACATATAATATATATACATTAACATACATATACAGTAAACCCTGCGAATTGGGGAACCCGAGAATAGGGTAAAACCTGACTTAAAGGCAATTTTTTTTAGGAACAGATTTTACTTTTGTTTAACATTTGACGGCTGATGAAAGGGACAAACTCCACATAGGGACACTGTTTCAAGCAAAATCTAGCTATCCCTAAAGGCAGGTTTTACTGAATATTCAAACATTGTACAAGATGTATTTTAAAAATCAAACTATATCAATCAACTATCCATTTTTTCATGTTATCCGCGTTTATAAATTCTTCAATCCATCGTCTTCATTAATATTAATTAATGCATATTAATGTCTGAACCAATGCACGTGCATACGTACGTGTGTGAAGCAATGTACGTGAAACTGAAATCCCGAATTGAAAGAATTTTTTTTTCAATCAACGCAAAGAAGTCGCAACTGCAGCAGTTCTGTCGCAAGAACCTGTTGACCTTCAACCTTCAACCTTGGCCGGGTCAAGTCCCCAAACGTTTTGTAGGTCATTCGAGTTTGGTACTTAAAGTTTGAATTTTGATATGGAATTTATTATAAATAATTATTAAACCGTACACCGCCGATGTTTTTGTTTTTGTTTTGCTCAAAGTACAACGAAACTGTACAATTGGTCTGGTGTTGAACTGAACATGGAAATGTAGTTTTAGTGAAATTAAGACATTTTAGAACATATTCCTTTGAAAATCTCTTATTTTTCTTCTTTTTTAGTGCATTTGATATTATTAAAAAGATTTTTAAAACAATTTAAATCTGCGTTACATTATGACCATTACGATATTATGACATTTCGAAGGCGAACAAAGTAATAAATGAAAGTATTTACGAAAATCTTACTCCGTTTCAAATGCAAACTGTGAAAGCTTTCTTGGATACCTTCTCGCCAATTCAAGTACAATTCATCAATGCATGACAGACTAAACAGCAATGCACAAACAATGCACTAGCAATGCATGAACAATGCATGAGCAATGCATGAACAATGCATGAGCAATGCACTAGCAATGCATGAACAATGCATGAGCTGGAGTAACTGGATTGGAATCAATTCGGGTGCGCAACTCAGAAGATGTCAGTGTCGATGCTTTATGGCAGTTCACTGCATTTCTTAATGGAAGGCTGAAATTTATGGACTCCTTTTGATGAATATTATACTTTTAATATTTAATTTCACTGATTAATTTGTAAATTGCCTGATATTCTGTGAATGAATAACATGTTGTTGAATACTTTGTAGTTGTCAATGCTTTAAAATCATATGTATTGTCCAATCAAATGTATTATTGGTATGGTACCATATGATACCATATGTATCATTGGTATCGTACTGCATTATTACTGTACTACATATTAAGTAATAATACACAGTGTTATTAATTCATGCTGCTCATGCATTACAGTATGTCATACTTTGCCACACTGATACAGCCACTACACTGACAAATGTCCTGTAAGGGCATTGATACTGATATAAACGTTTGCAAACAAAACGTAATAATTTACAAACCAATTTGGCAAATAATCAAAGTATACATGTGTACGTATGTAAGTATCCGGATAGCACTGGTTGCCCTGGTGCCAAAAGTAATGCATTGGTCGAGTTTTATGCTCGAAACACGATCCAGTGCCAGGTTTCGAAGCAGGCCCATCGAGGTCAACGTTGTCAACATCCATCTTTCGTCAATCCATTTTGGAGATGATTCATTCCGTTGAGGAACATTAAGTAATGGAGGATAGCTGTTCATTAGCATTCATCCACACCTCCGTTCATCTATACATCCATCTGTATCCCTCTGTCCATCCATCCTTAATTCCACTGCCCAAACATGCATTCACTACCCATCCCTAACTCCTTCTATCCATCCATCCATCCATCCATCCATCCATCCATCCATCCATCCATCCATCCATCCATCCGTCCGTCCGTCCGTCCGTCCATCCATCCATCCATCCATCCATCCATCCATCCATCCATCCATCCATCCATCCATCCATCCATCCATCCATCCATCCGTCCGTCCGTCCATCCATCCGTCCGTCCGTCCGTCATTCCCCAATAAACTTGCCACTTCATCTTCAAATCCATTTCAATCAACCAGTCAACCGGTCCCTCAAACACCCCCGTCAATCCAGGTGTGACGTCGTAAAATTGCATCACACACCTGGAACGAGCCGTGA
The DNA here is from genome assembly GCA_034509925.1 of Hirudinaria manillensis. Lineage (NCBI taxonomy): Eukaryota > Metazoa > Annelida > Clitellata > Hirudinida > Hirudinidae > Hirudinaria > Hirudinaria manillensis. Next base: position 1,778,434 of record CM067533.1, read on the forward strand.
CGGTGTGCCGTTGTGCGTGCTACGGGAGTGCAGCGGCATTAACACGTCGTAACTCAATCAAGTGGACAGACGAGGTGTCAAAATAAGTTGCGCAATCGACGATCCGTGGCTGGGAGTTGAACGCGTGAACTTCGGAACGAACATGTGGACGTCGGACATGTGATGACGTATTCTATTTCATAGGTCCTCAGGAGATTGGTATTACTAGAAAAACAATGGTAATGGTAATATTTTACATATAGAAGGTTAATTGCTCATAAATAATGATAATATTTTTTTAATAAATTTATCTGATTTAATAATTTAATAAAAACTACATGAACGTTTTATAGCTTCATCTGATCAATACACATGTTTGTTCAATTGTCATTTTAAGAATAGCCAGATTGACTGTAAGTATGAACAGAATCATTATCATAACCAAGATCATCGTCGTCGTCGTCGTCTTCATCGCCTGTGTCACCAGAGTTAAGCACCTAGCGACGCTAATGTAATAAAATTGCGCAACAGCGAGCCACTGACTCGAAATAGCGGTTTTAATGGGGAACGAGATGATAACATTCATGATAATGATGACCATGACGATGATGACGACGACGATGATGATAACGTTAACGATGACGGTGATGATGACGGTAATGATAGCGATTAGCGCCGAAGTTTTATCAGCATCTTCATCTCCTGTTCCCTTCTCCTCTTCCTCCTCCTTGTGGCATTCACTCCATCATTCCATCACGGGCACCACATGGACAGGAGTAACGTGATCTCACCTGACATGCCACCTGGATTGCATCTCCGAGGTTCAAGGTCGAGTAAACAAAAAGCTTTTAAATTGAAAAAAAAAATGCGCGCCAGTAAAAACAACTGCACTGGGCTTCGTGGAAGACAAAACAACAACAACAACAATAATCGAAGCATAATAATAATAATAATAATAATAATAATAATAATAATAATAATAATAATAATAATAATAATAATAAAAATAAAATATATTATGATGAATTGCATCGAATAAAAAAGTATTAATACTTATAATAGTGTAAAAAATATTATAAAATAAAAGAATACTTTTAAATGACGAATCACTTGTTTTAATGTTATGGATGTCCTTGTTATGATAGAAGTTATAAACACAATTGTATAAATATATATTTTATATGCTATATATTTAAATAAAAAATAGGGCATATATATTGTATATTATACATTGCATATTATTTTCTACGCTTTCATAATATTTTAATAATATTATGATTTCCAGGATGCTGTGAGGAGTGCAATCCATGTTATTGGAAGGAATCATCATCAGGATTTGATAGCAAGCGCCTCCCTACGGAGCATTTACTAAAAGGATCTGTTATCACATCAAAGGGGTGCTGAGGAGAAGGTGGTTCGATGGATGGATGGATGGATGGATGGATGGATGGATGGATGGATGGATGGATGGATGGATGGATGGATGGATGGATGGATGGATGGATGGATGGATGGATGGATGGATGGATGGATGGATGGATGGATGGATGGATGGATGGATGGATGGATGGATGGATGGATGGATGGATGGATGGATGGATGGATGGATGGATGGATGGATGGATGGATGGATGGATGGATGGATGGATGGATGGATGGATGGATGGATGGATGGATGGATGGATGGATGGATGGATGGATGGATGGATGGATGGATGGATGGATGGATGGATGGATGGATGGATGGATGGATGGATGGATGGATGGATGGATGGATGGATGGATGGATGGATGGATGGATGGATGGATGGATGGATGGATGGATGGATGGATGGATGGATGGATGGATGGATGGATGGATGGATGGATGGATGGATGGATGGATGGATGGATGGATGGATGGATGGATGGACGAATAGATGGACGGATAGATGGATGGATGGATGGATGGATGGATGGACGGATGGATGATTTTATACAAGGAGGTAGGGATAAGTGGATGAAGAGCAAGCGGATGAGACGTAAAGTAATACGTGGCTATCTGCGGCCTCAAATTGCCCAGTAACGTGCCATTAAATGTTTGCTGGATGGAATTTCATATCCATCCATCCATCCATACAACGGCACGAGGCCAACTTTCTGACGACCAAAGCTACCTGTCGCCTGAATTTCAATTAGCAGTCGACGACAGCTGCAGTCGCAACAACCACTACTACGGCAAGAAGAACATTAGAAAATGCAACACATTCAACAACAAAAAACAATTTCTGAACAACATGAGCGACTACGACGACAGCAGCAGCTGCAGTAACAACAACAACATCAGTAACAATAACAACAATAGCAAGACAAATCAATCTCAGATAGTGACCATTTTACTAAGACTGACTGTCCCCCATGCTTCCAAGTAATTCACCCCACAATGACATCATCATCATCATCGCCATCATCATAATCATCATCACCATCTCAAAGCAGCCCGATGCAACGACGACTTCAGCGACCACAAGAAGCGTGTCGCCGGCTGCGGTCGAACGGGCCTAACGACTTTTTAATGACCGCCGGTGAGTAACGTCGGAGTTAATGGAGGTTCATTGAGCTTTGTTTACCTGGAAGATTTGGAACTGAGAAGTTCTGTCCTTTGATTGGTTGAGTTGTGTTTGTGTCATCACTGAAGAGATGCGATCAACGGGAGATGATAAGAGTGGCGTGGGAGGATGGATGGATGGATGGATGGATGGATGGATGGATGGATGGATGGATGGATGGATGGATGGATGGATGGATGGATGGATGGATGGATGGATGGATGGATGGATGGATGGATGGATGGATGGATGGATGGACGGATGGACGGATGGATGGATGGATGGATGGATGGATGGATGGATGGATGGATGGATGGATGGATGGATGGATGACGATGCCTACTGGATGGATTGGTTTGACCGACTAATTTACCTTTTTGGAAAACTTAAATGAAAACTTTTCGTATAAATTAAATTAAAAATAATTTAAATTCAATTTAAATTCAATTTAAATACAATTTCACTACTGAAGACGTACAAATCTAAAGTGTGTGGTCATCAGGGAAGTTATGAGGGAAGAATTGGAAAATAAAAAATATTTTTTTAAATTATTTTTTTTAATATTTTAAAATTTAAACATTATAATCAGAAAAAACAATAAAACACTTGAATTCCTCATCGTCAGTCAGTGAGTCGGTCGTAAAACCGGTCGAAAATGAATGAATATCTTTCCCACGTCTTCTGACGATCCCCTGAGAAATGACATCTAGCGAGGATCAGAGACTCGAAACGAAAACAAAATGGCCGACAATGGTTTTAAATCATTTTATGTCTCGAATTTATGGACGAAAATTATTTACGCGATACTAAATCAATTGGAGATCGTGAGATGAGACTGCTTATAAATAAGACGTCTTCATTCTTTAACTCTTTCTTTATTCATTCATTCACTCATCCTTCTGTCCGTCCATCCATCAATCGGGTATCTTTTTTTCTCTTCCACTCGACCATCCCTCCATCCATCCATTTGTCAGTCAGCCTCTTCACTTTGTCTGATCTGTTTTTCTATTTTCCACAACTTTTTCTATCTATCCATCGATCATATTTTGTCTTTCCATCCATTGGTTCATCCATCCATCCATCCATCCGTTTGTTCATCCATTCGTCCACCCATCCATCCATCTATCTATCCATGCATCCATCCTTCCAACCATCCATCAGTCCACCAATATTTGTACAAAACATATTTTCAGATTAAATTAAAGATTACGAAAAGAATCAAAATATCGATGAAGATCTTCTGAGCCTCATTGATAAAATTTAAATTACTTCTAAATTACTGGTAAATCATTGATAAATTATTGATAAATTACTGGCAAATTAATGATAAATTGATGGTAAATTAATGATAAATTGATGGTAAATTAATGATAAATTGATGGTAAATTAATGATAAATTATTGGTAAATTATTTCTAAATTACTGGTAAATTATTTCTAAATTACTGGTAAATTATTGATAAATTACTGGTAAATTAATGATAAATTATTGGTAAATTATTTCTAAATTACTGGTAAATTATTGATAAATTACTGGTAAATTACTTCTAAATTACTGGTAAATTATTGACAAATTATTGATAAATTAGTCATAAAATGTGGAAATGAAGTTATTAATAGGTTTATAATTTGCTCTTTCAACCTGCAATTAAAAGTATTTTAATGATTAATCCGTTCAAATATGATTTCCATTTAGGAAATAATTGGTTTATAAAAAGAATTATTTTTTAAAAAAAATTTAATATTAAAAATTGTTATTATTATTAATAACCTTTAAATGACGTTCTAATAGCTCTCACTGAAGATGATAATTATGATGATGATGATGACGATGATGATGATGGTGATGATGATGATAAAAACGGTTTTAGTATCAGTAATGCTTATTGCATCCTCATATATTCACGACGGTCTATAATTAATCTTGGCATAATTATAATAATTATGATCGACATAATTAAACATAATTAAGCATTAATAATTATTCTGGCCATAATTTCTTTCTCAGACTAAGAATTGTTGCGCAACTCACGGGGGCTCTGTTCATAAAGACGTGAGAATGAAGGACAGAACGTGTGAGAACCTAGCAGTGGATGAGTATGTCGGTGGAGTGAATGAGTGAGCGGTGGATGGAGAGGAAGAGGGAGAGAGAGATGGTGAGGCTTGGAAGTGAGAGTCGATAAAAGAGAACATGCCGTCAGTCAATCAGTGGCCTTATAACAACAGACCTCACTTCAAAACAGAACGGTCGACAATACGGAGCCACTGTCCCACTAAACATGCCCAACTTTTACTTCTTCTGTGTCTCTTTGTATCCGTCCTTGTCAGTCTCTCCTGGTTCTTGTCTGTCTTTGTGTATCCTCGAGTGTACGTGTATGTACGTGTGTGTTCCTTTGCCTGTTTGTTTGTCTTGTGTTGTCCTTCTATGTCTTAGCTTCTGTGTCCCTCTGTGTTTCCCCAAGTCTCATTTCTTTCTGCTTCTTGTCTTTCTGAGCCCTTTTGAGATTCTTGGGATGCTATGACTCTCTGTTCTCTTGGGTTCTTGCCAAAGTTTCTGTGAACATAACTCTCTGAGTCTATCTTCAAGGGTGGGAAGTTGAGGCAGACGACTGCCTTCCTCTGCTAGGTGTTGAAGTCGCAACCTTTAACTTGGATTCAGATAGTCATACTTAAAAATATCTCACGGTGATTTATGAGGGCTTGTTTGTTTGTATGTTTATTGTATTGTTGCTCTTGTTTATTCTTTATTAGATCCTTCGAAGAATTGAAAAATATTGCAAATGAATCTTTTTTATTAATTTCGGAATTTGTCAGTAAATGTTTATTAAATCTAACTTTATTATTCAGAAAAATTATTTATTTAGAGTTCAAAATTATTTATTAAAGTCATTTATTTTTTTTTTTATTTATTTAATAAATTGAAATTTATTAAATCAAATTTAGATGAAAACATAAAGAGGAAAAATTTAATTAATGAATGGGTTTAGAGACTTATTCATCATTATCAGCATCATTACCATCATCGTTATCTTCATCATCATCATCATCATCACTCACTCACTCAGCACCATCATCATCATCACCCCTGTCTTCATCATAGCTTTGTAAACAATGGTTCATCTCGTCTCACAACCTCATTGGTCGCGTTGAAATCACACGTGACACAAACGAGCTCTCGCGATTGGCCAAGATGAATTCCATCTTTTAAATTTCAACAAATATCAATAAATGTCAATAATTCTGAAATCAAGTTAAAATAAATATTTAAAATTAAATTTTTAATAACTTTATAAATAAATATTATTATAAACTTAGTCCTGTCGCATGGTATTCATTAACGATATTCACAAGATAAGTAAGGATCATACAAACAATGCAACAAACAACATTTGAAAAGCAACATTTGGAGCAACAATACAAAGCCTCGACATAAAAAAAAAGTCGTACGAAGTCATAAATGCTGGCATACAAAGCAATAAATATAAATACAAAGCGACATACAGAGACATACAATGGCAGGAGCATCTGAAAACAAACAAAGCGATACAAAGAGACATCGTACGTTGATAGAAAGATTACGCAAGCATGCACAAAAAAAATACAAAGTTTGCTCTGCATAAAGTCAGATCCATACAAAGAGAGGCACGCCATAATAGGATGACCTGTAAACATACATAGCGATACAAAGAGGCATACAATGAAGTGATAGGATGACTTGTAAACATACAGAGCGATACAAAGAGGCATTTAATGAAGTGATAGGATGACCTGTAAACATACAGAGCGATACAAAGAGGCATACAATGAAGTGGTAGGATGACTTGTAAACATACAGAGCGATACAAAGAGGCATACAATGAAGTGATAATCGTGCGAATGTTTAAAAAAGAAAAACCAAGGAAGGGAATCACAAACGATTCGTCTTTGTCTGGAAGTGGAAATCAAGAACATCACAGGGAGATTCTTAATCGTATATTAACTTAATTAATCAATCTAATAATAATAATAATAATAATAATAATAATAATAATAATAATAATAATAATAATAATAATGATAATGATAATAGTAATAATAATAATAATAATAACAATAATAATAATGATAATAATAATAATAATAATAATAATAATGATAATGATAATGATAATGATAATGATAATAATAATAATAATGATGATGATGATAATAATAATAAAAATAACAATAATGATGATAATAATAATAATACTCGATAAATTATTATAAAAATAAATATTTATTGACTAATGCAATTATAATACTTATTACAATTAATAATCATTATTATTCATTATTATAATGATTAATTATAATAATCAGCACTCATCAGTTATAATGATAACATCATTTATTATTATTATTATTATTATTATTATTATTATTATTATTATTAAATTACACATGAATGTCTCTAAGGGACCTTATGATGATCTCGGTCGTCCCGAGAGATAAAAAGAATAGGATTTCCTCTTGCTTTCTGTCTGGATTTATTAAAAAAAAACTTAAAATTAAGTAATTAAACAATTATTAATTTTTAATATAATATAATATAATATATTATTTTTTAATATTAATATTTAATATTAAAAATTAATATTTAATTTTAATAAAACCGGAATTTATTTTTCAAATTAGTTTTATATTTTTGACGTTTTTAAAATAAATTGAAATTAATAACAAACAGTTATTAATTATTTTATATTTAAAATATACCAGAAATTATTTGTCCAATTAATTTACAAAATTTGAAAAAAAAACTAAAAACAAATTATTATTTATTATTTAAAAAAAAGGGAAATTAATTAATTAATTTATTTTTATCAAATTATGTTTCAATTGATCACATTTTAAACAAAAATTATACTAAAAATAAATTAATTAACAATTACTAATTATTTATTAATTTAACAAGCAATTATTTATTATTTATTAATTATTTTAACAAACAATTATTAAATATTTATTAATTATTTATTATCTTATTTAAAAAATCCGAAATTTATTCCCAATTAGTTTCCTATTTTCACAAAGGCGTACAAAAAATGAGGTTCTTTTTTTTTCTTTTCTTTATTTTTTTTTCTTTTCTTTATTTTCTTTATTTTATTTTTTATTTTTTTTTATTTTTTTTTATTAATTGCTCAAATGAGTGGCGGCAAATCAGCAGACCTTGGAGGCCAATCAACGGATGGAAGAGCAAACGCCCTCCGTGATGATGATGATTATTATGGTGATTGATTGACGGAACGACGTACAAACGGACGGATGGATGGATGGATGGATGGATGGATGGATGGATGGATGGATGGATGGATGGATGGATGGATGGACGAATGGATGGAGAGATGGATGGATGGATGGATAGATGGTGAGGATGAATGATGGATTTGACGTCTGCAGAAATACGACAGCACAACCGGCACAACAGACCAGTTGGCGCCAATGCACGTCCGACTGTACACACACATGAGAAGATGATGGAAGGAGCGGTGTGGTGGAGGAGAAAGAAACGGTTACAACGACGACGACGACGATGATAGTTATGATGATGATGATGGTGATGATGGCGGTGATAATGATGATGATGTTGATGATGAATTTTAATGATAAAACACAAAAATGAATTTAAATGATACAGGTTTGTACATAAAAATTCAATCGCATTTTAATATAATATCATGCTCTGTAATCATCATCATCTTCTTCTTCTTCTTCTTCATCATCATCATCATCATCATCATCATCGTCGTCGTCATCATCATTGTCGTTGTCGTCCTCATCGCCGATAAAGAACCGCCTCACCTGTTGATCAATCAAGGGGCGTGCGCTACCGATGGAACTTTGTAGGAGATTATTATATTATATTATATTATATTATATTATATTATATTATATTATATTATATTATATTATATTATATTATATTATATTATATTATATTATATTATATTATATTATATTATATTATATTATATTATATTATATTATATTATATTATATTATATTATATTATATTATATTATATTATATTATATTATATTATATTATATTATATTATATTATATTATATTATATTATATTATATAACCACGTGCATTTGACATTTATTGAACTCGACGACTTCATGACATGAATGGCTGTCACAACACATTCATCCTCGTCGTCGTCGTCATCTTCGTCACCATGGAAGAAAGCATTATGGAGCAGGTCTCTCCTCTGGGAATTGTGGTTGTTGTTCCCAGTTGTCCATTAGACAAGACTCTTTCATCAGATCTCGAGCAGATATGGGGGATTTCAATTTCTATACGTCATCTCCATCGTCATCGTCATCGTTGTCGTCGTCTTCGTCATCATCAAGTCTCGTGATGCTACCATCTTTGTTAACATTATCAAAGTGCTTTACGACTATTGTGTTTCGTTTTGATGGCGATGACGACTATGATGATTATGATTATGATCACGTTGGTTGTGATGATGATAGTGATGAGGATCAGGGAGAGGAATATGATTAGAATTTGTGGTGGCTGTTGAAACTTTCACGATTGGAGTCGACACTGACATCTTCTTGGCTTTTGTCCACATAAACTGATCGGACCGGACCGACCAATCACGCCTAAGAAGGTCAACCCGACTTAATAAGGTCATCCCCTTTGTCATGGTAACAGATATTAAGTGATATTGAGTCGCATTTTTCGCTGACTATAGAGAACTTGAAGACATGATTTACGTGATAGGTTAACAGAAACTATCATCAAACTCCATCATGTTATTATAATTACCACCATTATTATTATTACTACCATCATCATCACCATCATCGTCGTCGTCGTCAAGATAACAAAGCATCTCCTTCCTGTTGGTCCTGTTCTGCATCGCAACGACCCTCATGCGACGAGGGTCGTGACCTTTGAACTCGAGATGTCACGTGACTCCATTGAGGTTGACCCCATCCTCGTTGCCGTATGGGAAGTTGTTCTGGGAGTAGTTGGGCGATTGGATGAGGGTTGATGTTTCGATCGCAGCCATCATCATCATCGTCATCATCATCGTCATCATCATCATCATCATAGTCGTCGTCGTCGTTATCTAACCACCATCTTCTTCCAATAACCTCCCGCCCCCCGTTAACGTTACTTTGCAAAGTACTTGAAGTTACACTTCTCAAGTACTTCAATCCAAGCCTGTCCAGCTAATTATATCTTATTACATCTTTTTATATCTAATTATATCTTATTGCACCTTTTTATATCTAAATATATCTTATTGAGCCTTATTACATCTAATTATATCTTATTACACCCAAATATATCTTATTGAGCCTTATTACATCTAATTATATCTTATTACACCCAAATATATCTTATTGAGCCTTATTACGTCTAATTATATCTTATTACACCCAAATATATCTTATTGAGCCTTATTACATCTAAATATATCTTATTGAGCCTTATTACATCTAAATATATCTTATTGAGCCTTATTACATCTAATTATATCACGTTTAAGAAATGTCAACGGTATTCATCAGCATCGCGGACAATGAAGACGCCATGGGATTTCGAGTCGTTCTGAGGTGTAGTGTTACGCGTCGCAAAGTAATTCCTCACCCTGTTATTATTAATTCAATTATTTCATATTCATATATTATCCGTTAGTTATTATTATTATTTTAAATCGTATAATTAGTTAATATAATTATAAAACCAATAAATAATATTATGACATTATTATTAACATTAATAATAATAATAATAATAATAATAATAATAATAATAACTCAATATATAATATATAACATTATTAAAAATATTATTGTTAATAAATAATTTTAAAGTACTGCATCGAATTCCAGTTCACGTATGTTTCTTTCGTGACTGTAAAGTGGAGAAAACGTAAAAAATAAAAGTTTTTCAACGGAGGTGGATCAGGTGCAGGTGATGGTGGCACGCACATCGTAACATTTGCACACGGTTGGCTGGAGCACTCTGATATACTTTTCACTTCTCGTTAACTCGATCACTCACTCACTCACTCACTCACTCACTCACTCACTCACTCACTCACTCACTCACTCACTCATCATCGTCGTCATCGTTATCATGTTCAGTCTCCGACTCTTTCTACAAATCATTATCTTCAGGTAGTTCCAGGTAAACACACTCACTCATTCAATCATTCACTCATTCATTCACTCACTCACTCACTCACTCACTCACTCCATCATTCCCGAACTACGGAAGCGAAATTCCGATCCTGAGAAATCTTTTTTAACGTCTTTTGATATGAAAATCTACGATCATTTGGGCTGATAAAAAGCGAAAAGCATTTCGCAGGGAATTAATTTTCTATCCGATTTTACGATGATGATGATGACGACGACGACGACGACGACGGTGATGATGACGACGACGACGTTGGAGATTATGATGATGATGAAAATAGCGGCTGAGGTTATGATGATAGTTTACCTTGGACGCTTTTAGCTATGAATTTTTGCTCCACGTGTTGTTGTCCATTATCACTCATCGATGTTAATATTTCGCAAACTTATAATATCAGCAAACGATATATACAAAAGAAATTGTTTTATTGTTATTAATATTTTATTTGTTATTTTAAAGTTTATTTATTTATTTATTTATAATAATATAAAATAAAAATGAGTCGAGACAATGATTATTTAAGAATAACTTTATTCAAAATCGTTTTCATAGTTTCTTTTTATCACCATCATCATCATCATCATCATCATCATCACCATCATCATCATCGTTATCATCACCAAAATGAGGTTAAAAACATGTTTCGACATTTTAAGAGCAAGCAATGGAAATTGTTTGCAAATGTTTCGTTGTCATGACAACATACAAAACATACGCGCTCTCAAACGAGAATACAAACAAGACGGACAAGACAAATACATACATACATGCATACGTACACAAACGTACACACACGTACGTACGCAGATACATACATAAACACAAAAGATACAAATAAACAGAGAAGAGACAAACAAACACTCACAAAAAATGACTTTCGAGAAAATAAATAGAGGTTTTTGAAGCGAAGACGACTGAAAACTTGCAAAGGAATGAAATGTCACATCTCAGTGCAGACGTTGAAACCGATTACAATTGTTCGTGTTGTAAACCTTTGTAAACTCAACGAAGAAAATAAATGAGGAATTAAAATAAATTTTTGTACAAAATAATAAAAAAGACAGACAAATTCATCGCGAAAAACCTTATTTTGGTCTGTCTCTCTATCTGGATGGATGGATGGATGAATTGATGGATGGATTGATGGATGAATGAATGAATGAATCGACGGATGGATGGATGAATGAATGAATAATCTGGTAATGATAAGAATTGATATTGTTAATTGTCCCCCAGTCTCTAACATCTTCATCTTTTGGTTCTGAAATTGTTTCTCAAATACATCAGTGGCATACAACGGTATACAAAGAATACAAAAACGACATACAAAGTGATACAAGAAGTTGCCGAACAACATCTTTCTAATCATTACTTAAGCTAAATATCCGCTTAGAATCTCGGATTGAGAAGCAAAGAACGACATTAGGACGACGATAAATATATTATAAACATAAACACACACGTATATATAATATAATATATATACGTTATACAAATGATATTATGTATGTATGTATATATATATATGTATATTATATATTGATTTATACTTAGAAACGTGAATAAATACGAACAATGGAGACTAGATATGCAAATGAGTTGAAAACACCGCCACATAAAGACAAACATGGACTATCGTAAACAAAGAGCAATTCGTTTAGAAATAATAATAATAATAATAGTGTTAATAATTATAGTCATTAGGAAATTGGGGGGAAGGTTAACCGGAAGGAAACAGTTTTCAGTTCCTCGAGATGGTGGATAAAAGTACAGGTCACCAAGTTAAAATTAAAATTAATTAATAAATTAATTAATCAATAAATAATAATTAATATTGATTAGTTGCAACCAATCAATAAGTAAACCTTAAGTAGCGAATTACACCAAGTGAGACAATGTATGAACAGACAAGCAGACGTACAGGTAAATAGACAAACAGACAGACAAACAGACAAACGGAGTTCAATTTTCCAGTTGGACTCCTTTGTGCCGAGAACAATCCTACGAATTCTATGACGTCACAAGATCTGGAAAAGAAGGAAAACACAGCAGCGGGAGAAACGAGACTTGGGCTCGAGAAGGAATTCAACCCTGACCAGGTGGGAAGGTCGGTCCAACCCTAACCCCCTCTCTCTTCCTTGCCAGTTAACCTTCTTCCCCCCTCCCCCAATTTACTCATGACGTGAGGAAGACGAAGAGTTCGCAGTCGAGTTAACTATCTCCGCAGGCGTCGAATGAGTAGCCCTCATTGCGTTGGTGGTTGTTGTTGCTGTTGTTGTTGCTGCCAGAGTCGATCACGTGATCGCTATTTCCGGAACAGTCATCGTTTCTTGAGCCGGGTTTTCCAGCTAGTTTCACTTTCGTCGAAAAGTCAGTGTAGGGATGTTTCCTCTCCTGAGGTCCTACTCTGTTCGAGCCGAAAGAGTTGAGTAGCTGTTGGATGGGAGGAGTCTGATGGCGGGGTATGAGCTGCGATTGGTCGGGAACCTGGTATTGCCCGGCCAATCCCGTGCTGCAGTTTAAACCCTCGAGTCGATAGAGGGGATCTTCTGATAGACCAGCAGAGACGGGGTTATTGGAATGGTAAGTCCTTCGATTCATGCCGTACGAGGCGTAATCTGCCCAATCTCCGTTCGAGTGAGTCATGCTGGGCGGGCCTATAAACTTATCACTGTCCAATGACGACGTGCCGATATTCGGTGAATGTTCTGATTGGATGGTAGGACTTGCGATTGTTATCATGCCCATGTTTTTCATCTGTTGATAAACATTAAGTCTTCAATTTCTTCGTAAAAAGCATGAGAATCATGAGAACTTAGACTTAATGGAGATAAAACCAGGAACTCATCCATCCATCCATCCATCCATCCTTGCACTTGAAAACAAACTACGAACATTAATACTGTTATCATTCTACCAGCATATGTTGACGAATTGGAATTTATGTAACATTAAGCATGAATTTAAAAATAATATTCTCTGCAGCGAACGTTAAATAAATAAAAAGATATACAATATATTATATATACTAATTAATAAATAATTAATTAAACCACTTGTGACGTCATAGTCAATCAAGAATATCCTGGTGCAGAATTTGTTTCCAGGAGAATTACCCTCGCGTGTGGCAGACACACAGAAGTTTTTGAAGAACTTTCTCGAACAGCGCTATAATTGAGACTCCGTTATTTTTATTGGCTCTTTGCGCTGGCTTTGTGGGGCATTCGGTGGGGCCACTAATAACAACTGTTACCCTCAGCAGTCGCTGAGGTGGTCGCAGGAGCGGCTACTACCGCCACTGCAGCAACCACCACGACTGCCAGTACTGCAGTGGCGCAGATTCAAATGAGTTCTCGGCACTTTGACAAACTTCCCCCCTCGAAGGGATGAGAATAACAACCACAGGTGGTCGATGTTACATGTGAAGCTTTGATGATGACGACGACGACGACGATGATGGTGGTGGTGGCGGTGATGATATTGATGACCAGGACAAGGACGACTATGATAACGATCTTGAATGATCTCAGTAGACGAGCGAACGAATGGAGAAAGACTGACAAACTAACATAGAGAGAAAGAAAGAGAGAGAGAGAGAAATATAGGGAGAGACCATGGAGCGTAGAAGGAGCGGTAGCGAACCGACTGTCGGCCTTGTAGCAGTAAGCGTCGTCTTTTATGTGGTTGTTATGACTTGATGGAATAACATTGGAATGCTTTGAACGCTTTCCTGCCATTAACCTCATCAACCTCGAACTTTGAGGACATGCTGTGGATGTCTGCTTGTCCTGCTCTTTGTATTCTTAGATTCTCAGCTCAGTTTGTCTCACTATTGTCGCGTCTGTGTCCTTCTGAACATCAGTCCTGCTACATGTATTATTGAATTCCCACTTCGGTTTGTCTCAGTGTTGTTGTGTCTGCCACTCTGTCTGGAAGTCGATCTTGGCGTTTCCTTGAGGCTTTGTTCTTGTTAATTAGTTACGTGATAATCTAATTAATTACGAAAACACAAGCGAGCATGTAACGTCCTTTTGGCAACGTCTTGCTCTGTATGACCGCATCATTCCCGAATATGTTTTTGTATTTCTCTGTAAGCCTCTGTTCACCTCTCTCTCTCTCTCTCTCTCTCTCTCTCCCTCTCTCTGTATGTGTGTCTTTCATGGTTTGTCATCTTTTTTTTTAAATTATTTAAATTCATTGCAGATTATTTTGCTTTTACTTTACCGCGTCATTTTAATTCAGGAAGCATTCATCCATTAAATTCGACCACGCTTCAATTCATCGACAAGTGCAATCAACGGTATAAGGATAGCAGTCAAGGACTAATAAATCGTAATTATATTAATTATAAACTGTTATTATATTAGCAAATCATAATTGCTATTTATTTATTAATTACTGATAATTCACACATGCATCGATTCACACGTGCATTGATTCTGCGCGAGGCCAGGTGACGGAAACCGTTAAGACAAGTTGAAGATGACGGGTCCAGCAATTGTTCTCAATTCGTTTACAAATATTACTTTCACCACTCAGCCATTATTATATTATATTATATTATATTATATTATATTATATTATATTATATTATATTATATTATATTATATTATATTATATTATATTATATTATATTATATTATATTATATTATATTATATTATATTATATTATATTATATTATATTATATTATATTATATTATATTATATTATATTATATTATATTATATTATATTATATTATATTATATTATATTATATTATATTATATTATATAAATAACAATGTTATTTAGTTAACCATAATTTATGTATTTATCAGTAAATATGCATTTATTAATTTTATTCAATTATTTATTTATGATAAATTTGCTTTAGAATCTCCATCATCATCATCATCATCATCATCACCATTACCATCATCATCATCATCATCATCGCCGTTGAAAGGATGAACTCGGAAAGGTCAGACAGACATTTCAACCAATCGAGTTCTGGAAATGTTTGCTTACATCAGCACCGTTACCTGGTATTATACAAACATAATACAATTAACAGATTGTATATTCGTCTCGAAATATCTGGTATTATTTTTTTCAAATTATTACCACAAATTATTAATATTATTAAATTATAAATAATAATAATATTATTATTATAATTAATTACCTGTATCGCCTCGAAGGTCATTGACAAAGTAAGAAAATACAAAATTATGTCAAAAGTCATTTGAGTCATCATTATCACCATCATCACCACCACTACTACTATCATCATCATCATCATCATCATCACCACCATCATCATCATCATTATCATCATCATCATCATCATCATCATCATCATCATCATCATCACCACGATCATCGTCATCATAATCAAGATCGTTTGAACCACCATTGTGGATGTTATCTGATTGAAGAAGTACAAAGAACAATCACTTCCGGTGGAAATGTTTTTTTGATGAAAAAAATTTAAAACCAATAAAATTAAGACCACACGTGCGTTCATCCTTTTATTCTGACCTCTCTTTGAAGTCATTATTTTTCAATTAGCATTTATTTTATTATTACACTTTCTATTTTATTATTATTATTATTGTTATTATTGTTATTATTATTATTATTATTATTATTATTATTATTATTATTATTATTATTATTATTATTATTATTATTAATATTATTGTTATTATTATTTATGTTATTTGTTTTGCCAAAAATAATATAGGTATATATTACGAGTAATATAGGCTCACCATTTATTGAGTCATAATATTATAATGTACAATTCAAGATTATAAAAATGAATAATAAATTATTAAATAAATAAATAATATTAATATTAACAATAATAATGATGATAATAATAATAATAACAATAATATCATTATCATGACATCCTGCTTTTCACACCGCTAAAGCCTTCACGAATGTCACAGGACGTCATAAAACGCTAAGTTCCAAAGTTTTATGAATTTCGGTTTCTTTTGAGAAACAAAAAAAAATAATTGTTTTGTTTGCGAATACAAAACAAATACAAATACAATACAAAGCAGCATACAAGTTGGTTCAATTGGTGCACAATTTTTTCATGCAAACCGCTGATGTATCTGGAATACTTTGATGATGGGCCGACATTATGGCGTATTTTTGGGATTTTGATTTATATAACATAATAAAAATGGACAGAAAATATTCAATTTATTGCCTATATTTCATATAATACTATAACAATATCGAAGTGAGCTAAGTTACAAGCTAGAATTTTTATTATTTTTATTTATTTATACAACAATTTTATTTTATTATTGTATCATATCACCAACGTCCAAAGCCAAATTACGATGGTAACTGACTTTTCCAAAACTAATCTCACACAAAATCTGAAGATCTGATGTAAAACCATCGTTCTTTTAAGAATATTTTGTCACCATGAACTCTGGGACCCATGACCCATGACCCATGTGACCCTTGATGGGCTAATCTCATCTCAGTTATGAACCCCATCTTAATCAATAATCAACTGACCAATTTATAAACAATTAAACAATAATAATAATAATAATAATAATAATAATAATAATAATAATAATAATAATAATAATAATAATAATAATAATAATAATAATAATAATAATAATAATAATAACAATAATAATAATAATAATAATAATAATAATAATAATAATAATAATAATAATAATAATAATAATAATAACAATAATAATAATAATAATAATAATAATAATAATAATAATAATAATAATAATAATAATAATAATAATAATAATAATAATAATAATAAGTAATAAACAATAAACAAACAAACAAACAAACTAGACCAATGTTTACCGATGAATTGTAAGATTACAAAAGCTGTAATCTTGTTACAATCTTCTAAAGTAAAAAGGAAGTCGTTTGAAGTTGTAAAAGTTTACGAAAAGTTTTGCTTAGGAAGCAAATTGCAGGGAAACAAAGCACCGAGGAATCAATTAAGCTGAAAGTAAGCAGCATTCAAGGATGTGTTGTTGTTGTTGTTGCTGTTGTTGTTGTTGTTGTTGTTGTTGTTGTTGTTGTTGTTGTTGTTGTTGTTGTTGTTGTTGTTGTTGTTGTTGTTGTTGTTGTTGTTGTTGTTGTTGTTGTTGTTGTTGTTGTTGTTGTTGTTGTTGTTGTTGTTGTTGTTGTTGTTGTTGTTGTTGTTGGATCGTCCTAGGCCTATGAATTATGTTAATGTACTGCACCGACATTTATAGATAGATCGTCTCTAATAATAGTTTAAAATAATTCTGACAATTATTATTTTTGAATTAAGATATTTCCATACTTTGCCTGTCTTGTTAAAAGCTCTCTATCGCCGTTGAATATATTAATATCTGTTTAATTAATTAATTTATATTATTATTACATTAATATATTTTAAATACAATTAAGTTATTAAAGCAACATTTGCATATTCAACAGACAATGCATCCACTGTTAAGTTGGCTATCATAATAGCCAGTCCGATCTATCTGATTTCCAATTGGTCAAGTGGGAGGAGTCAGTGCTTATTATTAGTCGGAATCATATCAACAATGGTATTGATAATTATAAATTGACCACCTAATAATAAATAAATAAACAAACAAGCAAATATTATTGAATAAATAAACAAATAAACCAATTAATTTAATATTAAAGAACCCACCTTATCCTGATTGCACTGCCGGACCTGTTTCAACTGGATGGATCTCTTCTTGTCCTTGCATCTCTTGTTCTGAAACCAGACCCTGATGACCCTCGAATTCAGACCCGTCATTTCGACCAGCTGGTCTTTCATTAGGGCGTCCGGTCTCGGGTTGGCAGCGTAGCAGGTCTTGAGCATGTGGAGCTGTTTCTCGTTCAGAACCGTCCTTATGCGTGTCGTCTTGTGCGGTTGTTGCGAGTCGCAGGCGCTTTTCGAATTGCCGCCGCTCTTGCTTTTCAGGCCGTCAAGTTTCGGTTTGGCCGGTCGATTGTTGCTGCCAATGCCGCTGTTGTTGTTGTTGCTGTTGATGATGATGGAGGTGTTGTTGTTGTCGTGCGAGTAGGGGCCGTTGGACTGGTGCTTGTAGTAGCTGTTCTGATTGGTCGGATAGGGTTTGTAGTAGTTGCTGCAGTTGCGGCCGAACTCCTTGTAGTCGCCTGTCGTCGGGCCGGCGAAGACGTCGTAGTCGTTGCAAGCGGGCGACGAAATCGAGGGTGAGATCTGACAATTCGTCGTCGTCGGTGCTGTTGTGACGAGAGGAGAAATGTTATTGTTGTTGCTACTGCAGCTGTAGAAGTCTGCTTCGCAATTTGCAGTCGCGAGATGTCGTTGAGGTAGTTGGGGTAGTGGTTCGACCGGGTATGGATGGCAGGACTGCTCTCTGGGCCACCTGTTGTGACCCATGTTCTTGCAGTCGTCACCCTGGACCAAGGGCACAGCAAACGTGCCCTCGGAGCAGCAGAAACTCTCGCGACTGCTGCTGCTGCAGCCGTTCCAGCGCCGTTGTGTCTTGTTGCTGAGCAGAGGATCATCGTCTTCGACGTCGTCGTCGTCGTCTTCGTCCTCGCTGGCCATGTTGTTGTAGCCGTTGTTGTTGTTGTTGCTGCTGATGATGTTTGCCGTCGAAACAAAATCGTTGGGTTTCTTCTCGTAGTCCCTGATGCAGAACAGATTGGTCCTCTCGTCCAGGTAGAATTGGTCGCCAGTCCTGAGTCGAACCTGGCACACGGAGCAGGTGAAGCAGTGGGCGTGGTAAATGACCTGGTCGACACGCATCACGAAGTCGGACTCGTTGAACGGTTCGCTGCACTTTCGGCAGACTATGCCCCTCGAGCTGTTGGAATGTAGGATGGTAGGAATGCTCAGTTGAAGGATGAATGAACGATTATGATGATGATGATGATGAAGATGGTGGTAGTGGTGATGATGATGGTGGAGGTAGTGGTGATGATGATGGTGCACGGTGGCGATGGTGACCCCCGTTTGAAGGTTGAGCTGGCGTGGCAGACTGTAATTTATGACTGAATAACGTAACTGATTTATGGAGAAATTGTGGGAAGGTCATTCACACATACGAACAACAACATGAACAACAACAACAACAGCAGCAGCGCTTTTATCATTTAAAGCTTCTCTATCCAAATAGGATAATAATTTAATATTAATGATCATTTAAGCAATAATCGTGATATTTGGCCAAATGTGGCACTTAAAAACTCGGTAATGTTACTACTATTCATCGTCGTCGTCGTCGTCATCCAAGTCGAGGTGAATCAGTACAGTTGATCAGTTTTAGATCAATAGACACCCAATGATCCTCCAAAAGATTCACAAAGTATTTCAAAATAGCATCTATATAACCACCATCATTAATACCATCATCGCTAGCATTATCATCATCTTCATCATGATTACTATGGTAATCATCAGCATTGGGTCTTATAACAAATTGCAGCAGCAGCAACAGCAGCAACAACAACCACAACAACAACAACAACAACAACAACAACAACAACAACAACAACAACAACGACGACGACGACGACAACGACAACAACAACGACAACGACAACGACAACGACAACAACAACAACAACACAAGAGCATGCATCTGATTCCATGTCATGACGTCACCAACTCCATCAAAGGAGTCGTAAAACAAGTCTTTCCCTTAAATTGACTTCAGCGATGAAATTTTAAAAAATTAAGAAGAAAAAAGATTTTTTAATTTTTTGTTGAATGCGACCAAAAATAAATAAAAAGTTGGAATTAAAATCTTGTTTTGTTTAATTTTTTAAAAAACAAAAAAAAAACGATGAAAATATCAGCAGAAATTCTTATTTATATATAATAATAATAATAAGATAAGATAAGATTTAAAAAACTAAAGTAATTTAATGAAATAATTGGGTATTTTATTTATTATCAACAACATTAGAAATAATAATAATAATAATAATAATAATAACAATAACAATTCTTGGCATAGTAAACATAGGAGAGTTCAAAATAAAATAAAATAAAATAAAAATTAAATAAAAATAATTAAATTTTAAAATCTTTCAAAATCAGTAAGAAACATTTAAAATGAAATCCAAAGCAACTTCTGACTTTGTTGTGACCGACTCCGATGATGATGAAGAAGACGTGAGGAGTCACAAGAGAGGATATCGTTTCCAAGTGCAACCAATTAGCGCCTGTCTCCATTCATCTACTCTTCGTTCGTTCATTCATTCATTCCATCCCTTCTGCATTCATTCATTCACTCAAAAGTCCATTCATTCATTCATTCGTTCAATCATTCATTCATTCCATCCCTTCCTCATGCATTCATTCACTCAAAAGTTCATTCATGCATTCATTCACTCAAAAGTTCAATCATTCATTCATTACATCCCCACTTCACTCATTCATTCATTCATGCATTCATTCACTCAAAGTTCGTTCATTCATTCAATCCATCCCCTCTTCACTCATTCATTCAATCATTCATTCATTCATCTACTCTTTATTTATTTTCTTCTTTCTTTCTCTCATTCAAGTCATCAATTATGCAAATGAGTCACTAACCCTAATCATTTAATCTGACTAATTGATCAGTTAATTGATCCAAATAGTTATTTAAATATCAGATTAAATTCTTAACTTACAGCCTTTCCAATAATAATTTAGTAATAAAATCGAAGTTAATAAAATAATAATTGAAGGTTAAATGCATATTAATTAGAATAAATAATGCAAATTAACCCTGATTATAATCACTAATTAATTATTCATTAGTAATTAATTATTTTTATTATTAATTAAATAT
>CM067533.1:1802500-1817500 GCA_034509925.1 Hirudinaria manillensis
AACTTCTAAGGATTTCTTTTCGACTGATTGTGATTGGCTGCTATAAATAGACGAATTGGAAATTACGCAGGCACACGTGGGACAATTTTATGCATTTTATTGAATAATTGTCAAATAATTTCGTAAATAGAATGTTTTCATTTCATTATCAATTTTAAATAAGTTAATTAATAATTTATTAATTAATAGTTTAAGCATATCATTTAAATGCCACCAAAACAAATAGTTAAACAGTCGATCCTTACAAAAACCCATCATTAAATTTGTTATTTTAAATTATTATAAACATTTATATTGATAATTAAAACTACGTAGTATATATTTATTTATATATATTATAATAATAGATATTATATAATACTTACAATTAATAATAGTATTTTATATCTATAATATAGCATAATATATTGAATTGATTGACTGATTGATTGATTGATCGACTGATTGATGAATGATTAACCTGGATTTACACACGTGATCCGACTTTATTTAAATTAATTTATTTAAATATTTCACTTAAAAACTAATTAAACGATTAAAATCCACGAATTACAACCACCAAATCTTACCTCAAAACACCTTTTATACTTCGAAATGTTCCAGCAAAATACAAAAAAAAAAACAAATTCGATTTTAAAGATCTCTTTTTCCCAAAACTTCAACGTTTTCAACTGAAAGTCACATTTGACTTTCTTTCAACTTCGGCCTTAAAAACAACTTGACTTGACATTTCTCTTGACGCACATCCGTCAATGATGACGTCACAACAACGGTATCGATGCAATTCAAAATAATAATAATTATAATTATAATTATAGTTTTTATTATACCAGCGCTTTCTTCATTTTTACGATGATAAGGTCTCACATATCCTGATAGTCATCCGGGCTAATTTTCAACATCTTCTGTTATTATTCCTCTCGTAAGAAATCTCTTATTATAATAATTATAATTTATAATATTATAATATTATGACGTAATTCATATAATTACGAATCCAGCAACTTCATCAACTAAAGCGCGAGTTACTTTACGAGCGGTTCATCACAAACGCACCCTTATGAAGCTAAACTCGACTCCGCCCACAAACCCCTCTCTCAAAATCACTCACCATCTCTCTTTCTTCCATCACCGTCTCTATCGTCGACATCATCATCATCACCACAATCGTCATCATCATCATCACCACAATCGTCATCATCATCATCAGCAGCATCACATTATTTCGTTCCGCCTGAGATGTAGGATCAGTCATCCGTAAATAACCAGTCAATGTTGCATGAGACAACCTTCGATCGTACGTTGTTGTTGTTGTTGTTGACAGAATTGTTGTTGTTGTAGTTTCCGATTATGAATGTCAACTCATAATTACAATCGTTTAACCGCAAGAGGTCACATTTTAAAGCAAATAGCTGGTGTAAATTATAATTTATTAATATAATTATTACATTTAAATGATTAATTGTTTATTAATTAAGCGATATAAAGTAATTGTTAACCATATTTGCAAGATTCCATTTTGTTATCAGGCTCTTCAAATGTTTCTCTTCGTCATCTCACCCGTCAACATCGACTCTGATCCAATAAGCTCCTCCCCAGGTCATCCCTTATTGGTCAATTTGAATTTCGTAACACCTCCCCTAGCTGGCCCGGAGCCAATCAAAACACACGTCAAGTGTAACGATGTCAGGTTCTGACTTATGGATGAGTGACTGACCTACTTTCACCCGTTTTAAACTGAGAAATTAAGCAAACAAAGTCACCATTAAAAGCACATTTTGAGCGATTAAATATATTTTTTAAGTTTATTGGTCGTTTAATTTAGAAGTAATTATCCGAAAATTACTCGGAATTGGCGTTTTATTCGGACTTTGTTGGATTAGACCTTTTTGATTCTGCTCTCGGAAGGATTTCAACGGTGGAGAGCTTTTCCTTGCTTGATTGATTGATTGGTTGATTGGTTGATTCAATCAAGAAGGCAATCAAGCATTACACCAACCTAGATCACGTGGTCTTCCACGACTTTAATAAATTTATAAATTTTCAAATATTTTTCAATAATTATTTATTAAATCGGACATAAATCAGACTTTATGTCGAATGAGCTCCAATTTCTTTCTTTCAAAGGGATGGAAAGAACGTTACTACAGTCAACATGGCAGTTCATAACATCGATGATTATGTGATCAGAGAAAGATAATATGTTTTCATTCAGTTACAAAGCAGACGATGAGACAATGTACCGCCAATTTGCCGTCAGAGCTACATAAATTTTAGAATCTAATAATAGTGCCGGATTAATAATAAGTAATTGTTATTATTTATACTATTTTCATTATTATACATTGTTTCTAACAGTAATTTATATTATTATCAGAATATTTAATATTTTAAAAATAAATAAAGGCATAATTTGTGATTTTAAAATTATAATTTACCAAGACAATTATTATTATTATTACTACGAGGGTGAAAACCATCGCTTAATTACAGATTATAAGATGTAAAGATAAAAGAATTGTCTACGAATTTCAGCAAAACTGTTCGCATTCTGTCACGAAAGCATTGTAAAAGTCACTCAAACTTATAATAAGCCGCTTTGTTCATTAATAAAACTTAAAAAAACACTCTTAATTCAATTAATTCAACAATAAATTATAATAATATTATTCTTAATTATACTAACAGTCCGTAAAGATTCATTTGTAAACACAATATCGGGGATTACAGCCGTCGAGTGATTCCTTGCGACCCTAAGCATCTTTTGATCTCAGTGCTAATGGCATAAACTGCTCTCATTGTTATTCTATCATCACCGTGTGGCTTTTAAATGCTAGAAGATTGTATATTAGATTGTATATTGAACATTGTATATGTTATCGAAGTGCTGATGTTTCATGTTGCGTTCGATTTGTTTGTCACGTTTTCTTTGTAGGTTTGGAAACTTTCATCACGCACGAAGTTAAATACGAGTCATTTCTTTCTTTTTTAAAGATATGGAAAGAATTTTAATACATCCAACGATGCAATTAATTAACATCTTCAATTATAATTACGTTTACAATTGTCTTTTTTGTCTCCATGTATATTTGTATCTCTCTTTCAATCGACAAACCAAGTTAGTTTAAAACCATGCTCCCCAATGAAACGTGTTGCTAAAACTACGCAAACAAATGTTTGGAAATTGATATCCGAAGTGTATCGATGACTGCCTCGTGATATCCGAGGGTTGCGAGTTCAAACCCTGCCAGGTGCCACACCACGCAGTGAGACGACGAAGTCCACTTTGCAGAGTTTATGAACAAATATGCAAATTAATGTCTTAATCCGGGGTCAGTGAAAGTGTTTACAGTACAATTTAGAATAAAACTGGTTTACAGAGTAACTTGTTATATGAATCGCAATATGAATATCGACATTAAAGAAAATAATAATAATAATAATAATAATAATAACAAAAGCAATATTTATATCAATAATAATAATAATGATAACAATAATAATTACCAATATAATTATAGATAATCTATGGTAATCATCGGATGAGCGATACTCATCGAGGTACTTGATCCAGATACTCATCAAGGTAGTAAGCAATGATGGCAGTCGCTGCGCCGAAGAGGAGTGTAGTCAAGAACAGCCTTCTGCCCCTTTGGAAAGCCCTGTGGATACTGTTTCTCGATCTCAAATAGTCGCTGGTGTTTTGAGCGCTTCTTGACCTTCGGTACTTGCTGGTCATTCCGGGCTTGACCGGACTGGACTTTTTCTTCTTCTTCTTCGACGTTCTGTACAAGAGGCCGGATGACCTGCTGGATGCGCTCCTGGCGCTCCTGTCGGTCAAAACCTCTTCACTTCCCCTCGATATCCTGCATAACTGAAGCAGTTGTTTGTCGTATTAACCGGTCGTATTTGTTGGTTATATTTGTTGGTCGTATTAAGAAAAAGAAGCTCGAAAGGACATCACACGTTGTGTATTATCATGAGTGACGAAAGATATAGGTATGTGTTGTATCCTTAATCGAATCTCAAGTGCATGTTTATATGTTCATTATTAATTAATTCTTAATTATTATTAATTAAGCATACGACGGTATGTAATATGTAATTTATTAATGACGATAACTTGGTAGGAGATGTGTGATTTGACGACGTGAAACGATGCGCGAGTCAAGTGGAAAGATTTAGAAGGGCACAAAGCCTTAAAGTAATATATGATTAAATGTGGCCAAATAACAAATAGAAGTAAAATAATATATATTTAAATATGACTAAATAACAAATAAAAGTAAATTTATTTAAAAAAATAATTTTTCCAAATCATTCACCTGGAGCGATGGACAGAAGGCCATCATGTTTACAACCAGGTCGTCAGAATCGCTACCCTTCTTGGATAGAAGGGATAATTGAGAATAAGAACAGGCATGGTTCAGGGAATATTCACTCGAACTTTCACCGAAGTTCAGGAAATCTGAAATGGAGGTCCGACGTTTGCCGACCTCTTCCTCTTGTGACGAGGGAAAGAAGGCTGTGACCGTCAGAGGGATTTTGATGGACGAATCGCTTCTGGTTTTCGGTACAGACTTTTGTTTCGGTTTTACGATTTTTAAGATATCTGGAAATGCAATCTTGTAAATGAGACTTTTTCTTAAGATTTTAAGATATCTTGAAGACTAGCAACACGTTAAATACAGCTCGAAAAGGTTTGAATGATTACATACCACCGACGTTTGTTTAAAGGTCTCCGATGTGCAATTATAAATATATTTAACTTTAATAATTTATAAATTTCGAGTAAAAACTGCAAAATGTAAAACTTATGTTGAAATTAACCTGCTGGTTTAGCGGAACCTTTTTTTAGAAGTGGGAGTTCGCTTAAAGAAGACTTTTTTTTTGCTGAACTCTCGGGTTCTTTTTCTTGAGATTTTTTCTTCACCATATTTGTTGTTTACTTTTTTTTTGTTTATTTTGTGATGCAAAAGTTAATGGAAAGAATTTAATTCCATTGATTTTCTAGTTTAAACATTAATAACTTCGCTTTTATTCTACGAAAATTAAAACTAATTATAATACTCGAGCATTCACTATTTCGATTGACTCGACTGAAATCTAGACATTCGTTCACTTTTAAACGTGAGCTTTCGTCTCGGTGGTCCTAGAGTGAGCTACCGCTGATGGTCCGGAGATTATATCATATCTGCAATTTTAAGCAATAATATTGCAATATATTGTTTTTTGCAATATTTGTTTTTGAGTTTTTCGGAAGCGTTTTTTCCTATCCAGACTAGGTTAAACAAGTACGTATGAGTTCGTTCTCAACGAATCAAAAATGTTCTCCAAAGGCGTCTGCTCAAGCTCTCTTGGCTCGGCAGTTTCTGGAAGGTTGGTGAGAAAATGCATCGGATCTTATTCGATTTGATTATAACAACGAGATAAAATGCGAAACATTTACTTAAAATACATTTATGTCTGGTTTGATTGAGGCCCAGAATTACTACTGATTATCTGATTCTCCATATTTAAACTTTATTGTATTTTTTTTCTGATTTGGCCAGGCTTTTTTACTTTCTATGCAATCAATGGAAAATTACTCCTACCTTCATTTGAATTAGGCCTCATTTTGTAATTAATTACATTTTAGGATGTGAGACTATTAAGAAATCCATGGTAGCCATTTAAAAGACACAAATAGTAAAGGTGATTGTGAAATGAGAAGCATCTTCAAGATAACGATCATGGCAACATGGTGATGGCCAAACCTAATCCATTAATTAGAACCTGGATTGACAAAGATTTGATTGAATATTTTACAAGATGCTTAAAAAAATGGCAATCATTTGACAACTTCTTTTAGGAAGACACGACTCTAAGAAAAATAGCAAATCATTGCATTTGTTATGAATTGTTTGCAGATTCACAATAATTAAGCTAGCAATGGTGGCAATAAGCAAAAATAATTACCTTATAATAAATTATGCATAAGTTAGCTTAAAGCTGCCTATCATCTGTTCCTCTTCTTCAGAGCACGGCTGGAAAGTTGTTGAAAATCCAAAGAGCAGACGAACCGCTTCCTCGACTCCCACGGGGCCCGTCGAGAGTGACGAGTTCGTAACCAAGGCGACGGGCAACCGGCCTGGGACGAGACCTTCCCTGGCGACGTCGTCCTCGTTCTCCGGGTCGAAGTTCTTCGACGGTCCGTCCGCTCGTCCGTCTGTCGGTGGTAATGTCGACGACTCTGGCATCTCGACGACCTTCGACGGGTTCACGTGTGAGTTGCTGAACGAGAGAACGTCGCCGATTTTCTGATAAAATTTCACAATTTTGCATTGGAAAATTTCCTTAGGAATGCTCCGATTTTCATCGTCACTTGTGATCGGAATTCTATTTGTTTTAGAATCTCTTATCAGTACAACAACGTCTTCACTTAAATGAGTACATGGCTTCATCGTTTTATGTTATTATCATCACATCATCAATATCATCATCATCATCATCACTTCCTATCAGATCAGAGGACAAAGAGGGGCATTTCCAACACAGAGTCCAATTTTTCCATCGTCAGTGACATCCAGGATCTCGTGTGCGACGTCTTTGTCACGGATTCCAATGGACCTCCTGCAGACAACAATGAGGTGAGTTTACTTTGATATAATGACATCAATCATTATTAATCATACCCACCTTGGATATCATCATCACCACGTCAGATATCATTATCATCACCTCAGATATCATTATCACCAGCATCACCAATGAATGAACAAATGCCCTTTGCAATACAGGTGAGAGAATCCTTCAAGCACACCTTCGTCCTGCCGGATTTTGGGATTTTCCCCCTCGAGTTCAGAGAGTTCCTCCACAAGGAGCTCATTGAAACGTCCACCCTCGTCTCCCTCGAGCAGACGGGTCAGTGATTGTCGTCGTCAGTCACGTGACCCGATTACCTTTCTTTTGATTGGTCGACCTTTTTGCAGACGCCTACATGGCTCAATCGATGGCTTATTGCTTTATCACTTCACCAGCTCTTTTTAAGACTAGTGATGAGTTCATTTGTTGATTATTCAGATTAACTTTAAATGATTATAATAAGTTTATGTATTAAATGAGGATACATTAAGTTGTTAAGGATTACATTGAATATATAATACATAAGGTCAGTAGACATCATCTAAGGACATTTTTAGGTCAAAGGCAGAACTGGATCCTAATTGGTCCATTTCTTTTTCAAACCAGGTCGATTGAACTGGTGGCACGACCTGAGGGTCTGTCAGAGGCTGTTGCCGTTGGCGACGACCGGCGACGGGAACTGCCTCCTCCACGCCGCGTCCCTCGGTCTGTGCCCGACGGAGGATCGATCGATTCGATTTGATTTGATTGACTGTTTAAATGAATTTCAATTGCCTCCGTCATGATTATTCATAGTTCCTAGTCTGTGTTGGATTGGATGATATTGGTAATTATTAAAAAGTCAAATTAATTAATTAATTAGGCCAAATTATTAAGCATCTGGAGATCGTGATTGCTATGCTGCAGATGTAATGGCGGAGTCTTCTTTAATTCAAAAAGCCGTCGAGTGACTGATGGCTCTGATTGAAGGCTATGAGATGTGGTCAATCAAAGTGATTGAAGAGATTGATTTATTCCCAGTTCTTCCACTTTTCCCCTGCAGGGATCTGGGGTTTCCACGACAGACGCCTGACTCTGAGGAAGGCCCTCCATGACATGTTGACGAGCAGGAGGTACAAAGAGTCCTTCAAGAGGAGATGGAAGTACCATCAGGAGCAAGTTAACAAGCAGGTTGACATGGAGATGACAGAATAAGACCATGTGATGATGATGATGATGATGACCTCATTCATAAATTATGTTAAAATAAAATGAATGATTTTTGGCATGTTGACCACCACCACCACATCATCATCATCACCACTACCACCATATCATCATCATCATCATCACCACCACCACCACCATTATCATCATCACCACCACCACCACATCATCATCATCACCACCACCATCATCATCATCATCATCATCACCACCACCACCATCATTATCATCATTATAAAAATAGAGGTAATTTATTTTGAACTTCCAAATCCCTAATCTCTTCTAATCTTGAAACCAGTCTGGTCTCATCTACAACGAGAAGGAGTGGACAGAAGAATGGGACAACCTCATCAAGTTGGCCTCCCCTCAACCGAGGACCAATAGGTAAGCATGGTTTGGTCTTTCAAGATGTAAATCATCTCTCTACCTTCCATCTACCTTTCCATCCATCAATCCATCCATGTCATTCTTTGTAATTCATCAGCGACCAGCAACAACAACAACAACAACAGCAGCAGGATACAAAGCAACAACAACAACAACCTACCAACAACTCCACCTCCACCACCAAATCTCCCGACATCTTCTACGAGAGTCTCGAAGAACTCCACGTCTTCGTCCTCGCTCACGTCCTCGGTCGACCGATCCTCGTGGCTGCCGACACCATCCTCAAAGACTGCAACGGCGACGCCCTCGCCCCCATCTCCTTCGGGGGCGTCTACCTGCCCCTCGAGATCTCCCCGCACCTGTGCCATCGCTCGCCGCTGGTCCTGTCCTACGACTCCGCCCACTTCTCCGCCCTCGTCCCGATGAGGAGCGCGTACGGCTCGGCGGGCGGGGCGGGTGCCGAGGGCCCGGACGACCTGCCCGGTAATCCCGGTTTGGTGCTCTTTTGATTTGTGGTCGTTAATTTCTTAAATAAATTTATTATATAATAATTATTATAATTATATTCTTGCAATTACAATGGTCCGACATTCTTTTTCAGATGCAATCCCATTGGTCGATTCTTCGCTGAATCTCCTCCCCATTCACTTCTTGGTCGATCCCGACGAATCCGTCCAATCGCAGGAGACCTCGCTCGACGACGGAACCGACAACGTGACGGGGGCATCCGGTGCAGACTTCTTGCAATACGATGCAAGATGTCTGTCTGTCATCAGTAAATATCTGGACATGCAGGCGAGTAGCTGCAAGCTGTTGTATTATAAATGGTCTTGTAGCTCTTATGCTGTGACTGTAAGGTCATAATCCTAGTTCATAACTAACCATAAATCATTACCTGATAACTTAAGGGATATTCACTTATTAAAAAATATTACACTTATTATAAAAGTATTAAGAAAATTTACAGTATCTTTAACTTGTTTCCAAATGCTGTCAAATGAAATTCATCCTTTCATCCTTCCATCTTTCACTCTTTCCAGGTCGTTCCAATTCCGTCTGCTCACCGAGAAGTCTCTGCGAAGACCGAACTCTCCCACAGTTTCAGCCACTTGTCTCTGAAACTGAAGTCGGGAAGTTGCAACGACATTGCCAGGGTGGCCACCCGATCCCATTCGTCGACGGCCAAGCCCTTCCTGGCCAATGGGAACGGGGACGAGGCGAGGTCGACCGCCGCCCGATCCGAGAACGACGGAGCGGAGGAGGAGGTTTCGTCCGACAGATTCGTTCGCGCGCCTTCCTCTCTGACCTCTTCGCCGATGGCAAAAGGTCGAATGAAACTGCCGCAGGTTGTTGTCGATGATGATGATGTTGATCCTTAACTTTTGATTTCATCTGATGGCATTTGAAGCATCTGATCGTTCAAAGCACTTGATTATGGAGGCAATCACGTCTGTACAGCTGCATCATATTGACTATTATACTATTATCAAACCAATTTTATCATTTATCATTGATTAACTTCTTGGGACTGAAAAGAGATTTTAAACAAAAGAAAACGTTTTTAGAAAGGTTCTACAAGAGTTTAACATTTAATCGTCCACTTTGTCAAACCTACGAACAAACTCAGATTGCAATAGGACGACCCCGACCGACCCGACCTTTTAACCTTTCGACGAACCTTCAGGTCGCACAGAACGTGGTGAAGACTTTCAACAGCCTCGGCAGGACGGTCAAGAAGAAGATCCGTCAGAGTTCCAGCAGCAGTCCGTTCAAAAAGGTTCCCTCAGTCGAGAAGAAAAACGGTTCTGATAGCAGCAGCGGAGGAGGAGGAAAGAAGACCTCCAAGTCCTCCGAGTCCCCGTTCAGGTGGGGCAGTCTGAAGAGGAGCGAGGAGGGGAGCGAGTCCTCCTCGTTCGCCCCGAAGGGAGGAAAGACGGACGGAGACGGCGGAAGGAACGATCCGGTCTCCGGAGAGGGCAAGGGAGCCTTCGTCCTGGAGAGGAATTCGGTCCTCTGTGCCAGGCTGATTCACACCAAGCAAGTCTACCAGGACGAGATGATGAGTAACTATCTGGAATCTGCCTGTCAGAGGTTTGACCTCCTTTGAAAGATTTTTAGTCACCTTGCAACATCCTAAATATTCTAGAAAGGCTTAAATTCTTGCTTTGATGATGACGACGACGACGACGATGATGATGATGCTAGTTTAAATGTTCAGCTCAGCCACAGAAGCAAATTCTTGGCTTAAGCAGGAGGCTTAAATTTTATAGTTAGATTGTTTTGTTTTTTTTTTTTAATTTCTCGAAGGTTTGAGTTGCTGAAGCAGAGCAAGTCGACCTCGAACTGTTACGGTTCACTGCCCACGACCGACTGCATCAACGAAGGATGCGACGGACTAGCCACCCAGGAGACGAGCTACCTTTGCAGGGAATGCTTCGAGAGGCACATCAAAGAGGAGATGGAACACGAGAGAACCAACATGGCCGCGAAGATCCTCAACAGGAAGTCGGCCTCCGTCCCTGGCCCGGTCCCCGGCCCCGCCCCTGGCCCTGCCGTCGACGGAATTTCCTCCGGTTCTATTAATAGCTCGAATTCGGCCGTTGTCGGGAAGAAAACTCCGGGGAACGTTCCACCGGCGAGAATTGGAAGGCCCGACGGTGACGACGACGATGCAGATGACGGTGATGATGATGATGCCGACGGTGGAAATAGCAACAACAATAACAATAACAACAGCAGCAGCACAAATGAGGACTTTGATGTGAGGCTGCAATACTTTACTGCAATGCCTTCAGTCAGGGCAACACCACTGCCTGCCAGCATTGGATCGTCATCATCACCACCGCCGCCAAGAGGACTCTCCAACCATGTCACCAACAAACCATCATTCATCAG
The DNA here is from genome assembly GCA_034509925.1 of Hirudinaria manillensis. Lineage (NCBI taxonomy): Eukaryota > Metazoa > Annelida > Clitellata > Hirudinida > Hirudinidae > Hirudinaria > Hirudinaria manillensis. The sequence continues at coordinate 1,813,613 of CM067533.1, forward strand.
CTCTCACCAGCTACCATCATCATCGTCGTCGTCATCACCTAGAGGAAGGAAACGCACACCAGGTCTGTCGCCGCCCGCCATTTCGTACTTTTCCAATTTCAACGCCTCCTCATCCTCGGCCCTGGGTCGCGTGGAGAGCGGCCCGAAACTTCCGTCGCTGCCGGCGGAGCCCGGCAGAAGGTCTCCCATCGGCTCGCCGGGCAGAGGGCAGAGAACCGGAATTCGCTCGAACTTCGGTCGCTCGGCCGCCTCCGAATCTTCTTCCCCCCTCGTTCCGAGATTCTCCTCGCCTGCCGCGGTCAGAGGATTGTCCGTCCTTCCTCCGGGCGGACGCTTCTCCGGCAATGGTCGCGAGGGCGCGGACGCCGAAAACGTCTGGTCGGGCGGGGTCACGTCGGCGTCGCGGAGATGCGACGAAGCGCAAAGACCCGCCTTTCGACGTACCTACCACCACCAGCAGCATCAGAGTCTGCAACATTCTCAGAGACAACTCCAGCAGTCCCTCTTGTACCTCCAGCAGCAGTCCGTGGGCAGGGAAGGGAGCCCGGACGCCCGTGCCTCGAAGTCGCGCAGGTTCGAGAACGATCCGGAACCGGAGTCGCGCTCGGCTGCCCGTCGAGAGGACGACTCCGTCCGTCGCCGAGACCGCTCGGCCGAGGAGGCCGCGAGCGGAGGCTCGGACTTCGGTCTCCTCAGGGAGAGTTCGGCGGTCGGGTGCCGGCATTTCGAGTTCTGATTTCGAGACTTCGTTTCGTTCCGAGCCGGCGTTTCCCGAGAAATTCGCGAGCAGAGATTCGCGTTTTCGTTCACGCGGTCGCGTCGTCGTCTTTTGCGAGGTTGTGGAGTTGTGCGAACGACTGGCCGTCATGGCCGACGTCGGTCGTTGCGTCGCGCTTCGTTGCTTTCGAAGAAACGACTGCAACCTTCGAGTTGAGAGGTTTTAGTGGTTAATGATTTTAAAAGCGGATATTAATCGGATGAAAATACTTCTTAACGATTTGTAGTTTGATTTAATCCGTCGTAATATTGTTTATTAATTTAAATATTATTTATTAATTTAAATAATATTAATTTAATAATATTAATTAATATTTTTTATTAATTTAAATAATATTAATTTAATAATATTAATTAATATTTTTTAATTAATTTAATGAAATTAATATTTCGTCGACCGTGTTTTATAATGTCTCGCACATTTCTCAGCAAGTTTTTTTTTTTCTTCAGTGGACTTAGCATCGACTCATCATCATCGTCGTCGTCATCATCGCTGATGTCGCCATGTCGATCATTATCATCATCATCAACCCCACTCGAGATTACATTTGTTGCCAGTTCCATCTACCTCATGTAGTCAATAGTGCGCTAACAGTGCCACTTGATGCTGACAATCATCATCATCACCACCACCATCATCATCATCACTGGCAGTTATACGGAGAATAAGGAATTTTAACTTTAAATTTAAAACGATTTTAAAATTTATTTTATTAAATAAGAACAAAATAAGAATATTCTAAATAAGAATAAGGACATTTCCTCTGCCTCTCTGTCCTGGTAGCAATTCTACCACGTCCGTTCTATTCTTTCCTTCCTTCCTTAAATTAATTAATTTATTTATTAAATTATTAATTAATTCTTAGTTTAAAGTCTCAGATCGTCGCCTGTTTTTCAGACGACGATTTCTGCCTTTCATGCGTTGTTTTAATTTCTGCTGCTTGTTTTGTTTTTGTTTTTGTCTTTCATGACATGAAGTCCTTCCTTTCCTTGGTGAAGTTTTCTTCGACGTTCCCGACGTCAGAAGGGTTCTCGGTTCGAGGAGACGTCGAGTCAATGACGACGACACTCGACGCAACAAGGCCGTCGAACGTGGCCAGGTGCACGAGGTTTGGAGTCTCACAAAGTCGCCACGGAAACACGGTGTCCGCCGAGGTGGTGGTGGTGGTGGTGCGGTGATCGGCGGTGGTTCACGTGGCAATTGATTGCGATTTTTAAACGTTTAAGCTTCGTTTGGAGTTTGTATTGAGTTGAGTTTGTATTTTTCGTCTGGAAAAGTCGTGCTTCGACATCTTCTGACGACTCGTCATCTGCGTCGTCGTCGTCCTCTGACGATTCACTTTTTTTTCCCTGTCATCCCCGAGACGTTGCAAAGTCTTTGAAGAAGCAGTGGGTTCATTTCAAAGCTGTTTGATTTCAGTTTTTTTTTTGTTGAGAATTTATTTTTAAATGATTTAAAACGATTTTAAATTTTTTTTTTATGATTTTAAACGTTGAAGAAGCAGTGGTTTTATTTCAGTTCAGTGTTTTTTTTTGTCGAGAATTTATTTTTAAATGATTTACTGTTCGTTGATTGAAAAATGCGTTCGAGTTTTGAACGGTTTCTTCTGCTCCTTCATCCCCATGCTCTTCTCCTTTCTTTCCTTCTTCCTTCCTTCCTTCCTTCCTTCCTTTCCAATGCTTTGTTCAAAGTCCCTGATAGTCGCCAGTTTTTCAGATGGAGATTTGTTTGCCTTTCCTGTTTTAATTGTCTTAATTTATTTTTAAATGCTTTTAATTTTGTTTTCTGTTTTTGTTTTTAAAACCCTCCAGGAAAGGTTAAGCCTGGTCAAGTTAGCCATTTTGCTGGTTTTCTTTAGTTTTGTAGTCAACGATTCTCGACGTTTTTGCAACGTCTTGAAGTCGAGTTTCTGGATTTTTCACTCAGTTTTGAGTTCAGACCGAACGTTGTGCAAATGTTGTGCAAACGTTGTGAGTTCGTCTCGGCCATCGTGCCTCAGAGATTCAGTTTGACTGAGTGTCGTAACAACAGGAGGTCGCGAGAGGTCAATCTCGAGGAGGTTTGTTTGCGTCTGTCGTCGTGGCGACGCACGCGCTGTTCATGATCGGCAAGAACTGTGTTAGTATTTCTGGGTATCGTTAAAAAGTATTTCCTTTGCTGTTGATGATGATGACGATGATGGCGATGATGACATCAAGATAGTGTTGTTGTTGTTATTGGCTGTGATTGTCACCATTATTTGGGAAACCATAAATGGTTTATTATTCACATTTGATTGCAAAATGTTTTTAATAATTTATTCAATAATGTTGTTATTGTTGTTGTTGTTATGCAATCTGCACTGACGTTTCTATCCGATGCTTGATCCGGTTAGCCATTGAACTTCTTCTGATTGGACGGTTTTAAATAGTCTCGCGGAATTCCGATCGCTTTTTTTTTCTGCCTGGACGGGGGGCACCTGCACTTGCATATTCTTTGTTACGTGCCTTGACTTTTTTGAGCTCTTTTTCTGGCGATTTTTCTCTTTAATTTTTTTTTTCTTGATTTTTCGGTTTTTTTCTCTCGTTTCGAATGTTTTTTGGATTTTATCCTCATTTTGTGATCGAGTTATCCTCTGAGGTTGCCCTACTCCCTTCACCCAACCCCGTGAAGTTCTATCTATCTCTCTCTCACACACACACACACTCATATTTATGTATGTATGTATTCTATCCATCTAGCTATCCATCTTTTACTGTTCTAGATGTTTGCCTGTCCAAGAAACACTGTTTTTTGCATCATGGACGCTATTAGACTTGTTGTTGCTTGATTGTCCTGTTGAATTTTATTCTTTGTCCTGTTGAGTTTTATTCTTTACCCTTTTGAATTGCTTTCCTGCTGCTTATAGCACAGTTCCACTTGTAATTATTTGTCGTTCTTTGTTGCCTACGACAGCCAGCTTCAGCCGAGTCACTCCAGCTTTGCGGCTCCCTTGACGTGGAACTTGGAACTCACAGAATCGGTTCCACGGAGTCCACGCTCCACCCAAAGGGCAGTTTAGTTTCGAACTTCTCATTCTAGTCTTTCTCTCTCCGCGATTTCTGGTATGGTGTTGCTTTGTTTGCAATCTT
>CM067533.1:1822500-1877500 GCA_034509925.1 Hirudinaria manillensis
TAAACAATTACTCTGATAAAAAAAGTATAGCTCAATCAAATCAATATCTACAATTTCTAGTAAGAGAGCAGAAAAGATATTAATTTAAACTTTTGTTTTAATGGGAACATAAATTATTACATATTTCATTGGATAATTACAGGCTAAGGTTATTATGGCCACAGAGGCACTGCAGAAAAATTATAGCGAGTAATATTTCTGTAACATTTTTGTTGAGTTTAACTTGCTCAAATGTCCTATTTGAATAATGCTTCCATCTTAACTTTTAGAAGCAAAACCGAACGTGACAAATGTTATTGAAATAAACTCACTTCAAACGGATCTGAAAACGGATTTTGAAAGGAATCATAGGTGTTCATCTTCATCAATAACCAAATGCCGACATGACGATAAAAAAACAGCAGACGTACCAAAACAAAACACCGATCACTACTATTACTCTCATACTTAAAGGAGACATTTCTTTTAAATATTTAAATTTTATGACTAAATTTTAGCCTTACCATATTTTACTGAATAAATTTGTGCTTTTAACCAGCTATTGCAATTCTAGCCAAACCAATAATACGAAATAAGGCCGAGTCCAATTTCTTCTAAACCTCTCCTAAAACCCATGCACAATAATTTTTTTTGCAGTTGACCCTAGAAATTCTCCTCAAAATTTGACCAGCTTTGCATCAGTCAGAGCAGGGACTGATGTTACCTTGACCTTGCTCCAGATGACTGCACAAAGTGTAATGATTTGGCATTTCACGTCCGCATTCCATTAAATATGTCGTGAGATGCACTGTTTGATAACATTTAACCAAAAGAAATTTTGGTGAGTCATTTTCAGTCTGTCTGAGTAATCTATTTGAGTAATTAATAAAATAGTGGCCGCCCAAATAAAAACCATTATTCCACTTCATTGATTGTTGCAGAAATTTCAGATTAGGACCCCAATAACAGTCACAGATAACAGTTGTTTAAGAAACAAAACCCTTCCAATAAAAATACATAAAATAATTATTATATTTCAATTTAATAATAACTTTTCCAAACTCATCAACTAATACCAGCTGTTAATAAGGTGCAAAGCTGTTGACAATGAAATCTGAAGAAAATCAAACTCGACAGAAATTTTGCGGCTGATGAACCAATGAGATGCGTGGTAAACTGGTAAACGTGGTAAACGAAGAGCCAGTGGAAAACAAAATGGCAGGCTGCCAAGTAAGTGTTAACAGTTCTCAATGAACATTGTAAAAATAAATATGAAAAGACAACATAAATCTGTGACTGTCCTGAACTGCTTTGAACAGATGAAACGCGAACGAACGAATGAGTAACAGATCCGGACTGTTTGAAACTAAAAATGGATTTTGGCAGGACTGAGAATCGAAATCAGGTCTTGAAAACAACTTCGAGAGGGTGTTTCTGTTTCCGATGCCTGTAGACGTTGTTGCGATGGAAAAACCGGCGGTCGCAGCCCTCGACGGGACACGCGTACGGTCGGTTGTCCACAGTACCGACCATTCTCTTACGGGGTAACTGGTAAGTCTGGAGATAAAATCGGATAAAGTGGATATTATCCAATCAGCATGCAGGCAGAATCGCTGGCATTGCAGCTGTTTATAACCTAATAATATTACAATTAGACAGGTCTAGTACTTATAACAGTAAAGTTTATAGATAAATAGGAATTCTAAAATTCTTCAGTTAACTATTCATTTAACTATTTAACTTATATATTAAATTATTAACTTATAAATATATTATAAATAAATAAACTATATTAACTTATAAATTAAATATATATATATATATATACTATATAACTTATATATTTAATCGATAACCAGTATGTATATAACTTATATATTTAACTTATAAATATTACTTAACTATTAAACACCCCCACCAGAATCCAATCAAGAAATTTGAAGATCTTTGGGGCTTCACCAAATAAATTATTCGTTAGATAGAATTGCCAAAACATTTAAAACAACAAACTACGAATTTAACTTGTGCCTTGTAATATGTATCTTCCTTAAGACTGACTCTATGAGTTTATTTTTGCTTGTTTTTTAGGTCCACATGTTTCATTGCTGTTATGTACATAATTGTTTGTTTAATATGGTACATGTTTAATTTACTTTATTGATTGCTTCAGTTGCTTTGACATTTTAATAAACTCATAAAAAAATATATACACATATTTCTCGGACTTAAATTTGTCTTAATTCCTCACCAAATCGAACTCATTGTCGACCGCGGACTGGTTGAACCGAGACGTGCCCTGCCACAAGAGGTCGTCTCTGAGTCGGGGGATCGGGAGCTGCTCGTCGAGGTTCATGGAGACGAAAAACTCGTCTGCTTTGATTGGCGCCGGTTTGTTGTTAAAGCCGTCGCTCGGACCTGTTTCCCGGCCCTGGTAATGACCGCTGGCGTTCAAACCTCTGTGGAAAAGCGGATCTGCCGCCATCTGGCAATTGTTGCCGAACATCCCTTCGAGGCCGGAGAACCTTCTGTTGTTCACCTCTTGTCCGTATTCCCCCCCCTCCTCTGTGATGTCGATGGTTTCGCATTTGATTCTATCTACGTCTAACCGGGGCTTATCCTGATCCCCGGATTTTTCGACGTTGCCGGGTGGATTCGGAAGGTCAAAGTTCGACGATCTGAGCGTGGATTCGTTGCTGAGATTTTGTTGCCTGGAATCGAGACAACCTAGTTGTTGGCTTTCTTTCCTAGAGGACCCCGCCCTGTCGTGATTTTCCTCTTCGTCCGATGGCATGTCGCTGTTAAAGTAAAAGGGGGATTCGACTATGAACTCCTTGTTTCCGTTCGTTTTTAAATCTTGTTCCACGGATTGGTTATCGTTCATGCTGTACGAATTATGGCTCTCGTTGAACTTGGAGCAATTAGTGTCGTTGACGGTGGATTTGTTGTAGGATGATGTCAAAGATTCGTTTCTGCAATGTTGCTGTGATTCTGGTGACGAATTCGGCATAAGAAATTCATTAATGTGAATGAGTGCAATTTCACTGTCGTCTATGGTGATACCGATCATGCCTTCAATCTTCAGTTGCTTCGTAAATGATAATCCGTTGCGGCAAAGTAGGGTTATGGTTTCAATTAGTAAACTGTTGACCCTGTTGGGTTCCGATGATACAACTTTAGGTAAATACGCCATAACTAATGTTTTGAGCGAAAATAAGGGTGCACAACCAATCGGGATTACCCTAATGTCCAAAACGTTATTAATTTAGCCTGCAGCCGATACCAACATCGAGCGCTAAACAAGCTCCGAGCTAGCAACAAAACTCGCATAGATAACACGCCAAGATAAGGGGCAGGGGTAAATGTTAATTGCGATTTCAAACATAAAAGCTGGCGGTCGTATCATAACCCTCATAACGATTTTTTTGCTTTATACTTGAATCTGTGGCTTAAAATGTCCTTTTGATTACTCGGTTTATAAAAATAAAAAAGTATGCAGAAATAAAAAAAAAAGCAAACTACGTCAACCAAAAAAGCGTAAATTTGTTATAATGAAAATTTGGTTGTTTAAATAGTAAGTTTGCTTTAAAAACAATCTTATATGACTACCTATAAATCCGCTGGGTATGAGGAACAGGCCTGGTTTGATGCTTTCGCGTAGAGATCCGGTGAAAGCATATTTGCTTATGTTTGCACATCAATCGATACGTACACCAACCCTCGACCACTTATATCGGTAATAATCAGCACAAACTCCACTCACGTCTAGATTCCGTCCTCTTATCAACAAATTGGAGGAACAATCATGGACCTACCACCTGACTTCCCAACTTCGTGAAAGTATCTTATTAATTTCAGAGGCCAAACTCAAAATTAATGCTTTGCAAATGTAAACATTTGGGAATTAGGGCATCATATTCTTAAAATACAAATATTTAATCACAAAAAGGCCCAAAAAACATGACAAAATCAAAGAGCATGCTACCTTCCTGTGGCTGATAACAAAAAAAAAAAAAGAAATGACTTCTAAACAAGGTCATCAAATTTTAAAATACACCTAAACATTTCAAAATTTCCCCCATTTTCCAGTAAATCACAAGAATTAAAAAGGGAAATGCCAATGTCTTTAGAAATTAATCCAGTCAACTCATTTTACAAGCAAATTCCTAAAATTCCAAATTTCATTTATTTCATTTATACCATTATTATACCATTTCATTTTGCAGTTTCACTTTCACGACACTATGTAGACCTTGAAAACGCCCCGTTTGTTGGAAAACCTCCTCCAGTGGACCTCAACAGGAGGTCACGCCTCACTGACTTAAATTTCCGCTCGCCGACCTCGCACGAATCGTTCGTGAACGTCACGACCCCGAACCAGTCAAAGTTCGTTCGGTCTTCTCGAGAATCTGCCGGAGGTTTTTCCTCATCACCCTCAGCTTCTCCTCGATGCACCCGTGGGCGGGCACGGCCTTCTTACGTCCGGACTCGGTCTGTTTTGTAGTGTAAGGGGTGTAGAAGTACTCCTGCATGGGAAATTAGCACATGTGAATTCATAACAAACATTTTGGTAGCTTTTATTAGTTTCATTGTAATCTTACTGCTAAATATTTAAATGGTAATATATGGTTTAACTGACCAAAGGTCTAAACCAAGATGGTGATTACTATAATTAATATGCACTGATATGAATATTTATCAATAAACATATTAATAATTGATCAATCACTGGTTACTTCATGAGTTGTCCTGCCAACTCACTTAAACTTGCTTAAGAACATGTGACTCGATCTATTTATAACATCATCACAAAGCAGCACAATCCATCCATTAATGAGTGAATGGCCATTTTCCAATAAAGCCATAGTTATAAACAAATCGTACATGAAAAACATACAAACATCATCATCATCATTCACGGCCTCTACTAGTCAACTCACGTAGCCAGTTATGCCGGATCCCCTGAGACAAGGGAAGGTGTCGATGATCTTCTGACCCAATTTCGACTTCTCAATAGCATTAGGATATCTAAAGGACAGAAGGAGCAGAGATTGGTCAATTAAGACGTTCTGGTGTGATTGACAAATTAAATAATAGTTTGATTGCAATAACAACAGACTGTCCAATGGAAAGCATGGAGTGGATGGAATTCATTTGGTGTTTTGTTGAATCATAGTCAAAGAATGGATAAGTTACAGCTGCATTGTAGAGACCGGGTGGCTGAACTTTTAAATCAGGGGTCAAACCTCGGGGTCAACTTTAAAGGTGTTTTCACCTTCAGTATTGTTTCCATCAATGAGACTTCACTCGTAAAAAGCAAACAGACTGGGATGCAAAGCAATGAAACAACATTGGTGGCTTTGGTCTTTCAATGGAATTACAATTATGTTGTGATTAATTATAAATTGATCTATAATTCTCTTTAAGAATTCAAACTCGTTTGCTGTGCAGTGATTTTTCTGGTTCAATCCCAACACATTGAAGCAACCATCATAGTTTGTTTCTCCAACTATGTACCAACAAAACATAGCTAAACAATTCTATCTATCCTTATAACATTATGCATTATACTTTCCACCCTTGTCTGTCAACACATTATATATTTAAGACAGAAAGCCAGTGACATAACACATAGAACGCAGCTCTGAACAACTTTACAACTCACAGCGAGTCTTTTGTGATGGTACAGACGAGGATTTGAACCAAGAGGTTCTTGGTCTTGCGAATGAGACCTGTCTTCTTGTATTCTCGTAGCACTTCCTTGCCCATCGGATGTTCGTTCAACACTTGTATAAGGTCCTGAAGTAATGATTATTCATGAGCTGATTAATTTTTCATGATGAGATCAATATGATAATGTTGCCCTGATGTTGTGACATTTATGAAGGTCAACGTTTGAATAATCAAACAAAAAATGTTTATCCCAACTAACGAAAAGAAGATAACGAGTTTTAATATAATGAGTTAAATAGATACAATTCGTAAAACAATTAATTATAAAATATAATAATGTTTTGGCTCATTATAACTTCTTTGTTTCTAATGGCAACAGAAGCAATGCTTCCTGCATAGCTAGGAATTACCCTTTGCTAGGAATGTCAAACAAATGATTAACTAATTAATCATTATAGTTAATGATTATCAAGTTAACTAATAACTTTAAGAAGAGCTCTTTATATTTATTTATTTAATTATTTATACTTATTTATTTAATTATTTATATTTATTTATTTAAATTTATTTATCCAATTTTTAACTTGCTCTATTTTATCCCAAAGGGATGTAAGGACACCACATCCTACTCACATCTTACTTATAAAAAACAATTGGTTAGTAATACTTATTGGTTAATGAAGGCCAACAGGATAAATAATTTAATAAATTATTTCCGTTAACCGCTGATAATCTCAAATAAAGGCAGACGACTAACGTGTTCATCAGACGACGAAGGACCGGACGAATGACAGGCAGATTCTTCGTTTTCGTGCTCCTGACCAAAAAACGAGATTCAAAAAACTATAAACAAAAAACGATTTTTTAAGAAGATTTTGTGACAAATAACTGATTTGAATGCATAATTTTTTTAATAAAGTTGAGATTTAACATTGAATCTACTAACCATTTCCTCATCTGCAACGTCCACATAGGTGCTGGGATTCTCTGCATCCTTTGTTCATTTTTAACACAAGCAACAACATTACCAACAACTCCCAACACCAAGAGAGCAAAATCCAATGCCAAGAGCATTTTTTATGTTTTTTTTTAAATAAATTACCAAACAATTCACGTAGATTCCTCACCGAAGCATCTTGGACTGGATATTTGATTGCCTTACATTCGGGTACGAGATGGTGAGAGTTATGGTCGATTGCAGTGTTGGTAACGTCGTTGTAATCACACTCTGCCTCGCTGTTCTCGCTCCATGATTGTTCGTTTGCTAGTGTAGGATCTATCAGAAACAGGCCCAGAACGTTGTTATCACTCTCCTGCTTGATTGTGCCCAGAACTTGATTCATTTTTTGTTGTTGTTCGGTATCGTTGCTGCTGTCGCTCGGTGTTGGCAAAGCATTAGCAGGACTTTGCAAGGCTTGTGTTCTTTGTTCAATTTCGGTTTTAACCGTGTCTATTGACTCTTCGTTTGTAATCTGACTGCTGCTTGGAACAGCTGCGACTTCTGCAACAGAAGAATCCTTGACGCGATTGCAGTTGTTTTGACCAGTTGATTTATCTTGTGGACACGTTCTGGATGGGGATGGCAGATGTTCGCTAAAATGCACGAACACAATTTGTCCGTCGTCTATCGTAACGCCCAAAGTACCCTCTATCTTAATTTGCTTGTCGTATTTTATACTGTTTTCACAGACCATGACTACGGCACTGATAACGAAGTTCTTGATCATGCCATCGAGTTCAGGATAAACTCTGTTTAACACCATTATAACGGGACGTATACGCCTCTAACGAAAGACAAACAATGCACGACAATTTCGTATCAAACGCGGGTAAAAATAACAACACGATGTGGCAACGATGCAAACATTTTGGTAGCTTTTATTAGTTTCATTGTAAACTTACTGTTAAATATTTAAATGGTAATAGTTAAATGGATGTAGAGAATTTTAAAAAATAATATTGTTTGTTTCTCTCATGAATTATTAACAGATTATTGTAATGCAACCGATGATATATACCCCCTAATCTTTGTTCATTACCTTTCGATCGCATTCAGCTTTTTTGTCATTAACGTTATTAAACTGAAATTAAAACATGAATTTTGTTGATTCTCGAGATATGTCTCACCGGAAATCGCCGCCAATCCTTTTGGAACACTGCATATGTTTTCAAATTTCTTTATCCTTGCGAAAGTTGTTGATGAAGGTTATATAAGTTCCAAATTTGAGATGGCTGATGACAACTTTTATGGACAGTATTTCTCAAGACCTTATTGTCCGCATTCCCATCCTGCTCAAGCCGCTGCTCTGCCCTCAAAGATCAAGAGTGAATCGACGAACATCCTGTTTGATCTCGTGCCCAGGGACAAGTCCCAATGATGTCTGCATGTAGATCAGGATAGTGATCATAGCAAAAAAAGCAAATTACATGCCTGAAAAAATTCTCAAACTCAGGGTAATAATTTAATCTTATCCTCAGCGTAAGTCTGAGTACACGGTTACCTAATTTCAATCCAAATCTTGAAACACGAGCAGTTACATCATTAATCTCGCCCCAAGGTAACCATTAACCCATTTTAAGGCCATCTCATCCTTCCTTTCAATTCATTCACTTAACCTCTCAGCACAATTGGCATCTTTTGGCGACTGCTAGAATTGAAAATGGCAAGACCTAGAACTGAGAATCTTTGAACGGTTCTTTGCCTGATGCTTCGGCCGTATTTAATAACAAAGAACATTTGAAAAGAAGTGGATTTTTAAACGTTAACTGACATGAAATTGATTCCGAATACGAGTTGTAGTTCGATTAATAAATCCAATAAAACGAGCAACTACAATCTAAAATCTTGTTATCAGACGTAAACACAGGTAATAATAATAAGGTAGCGTCTTCATGAAGCACAAAAAGTATAGAGATGTTGGACAAAAAGATGGATGGAAGGATTGGATTGAGGACAGCATGGAAAGGCCTTTCCACCTGGAATCATTTTCAAGGAACAATTTCTATGCCAACTGAGTGTAACGTCATTTGATAATTAATTTTAGCACGAGACCCTTCCAACCAACTCGTACATATTTGTAAAGTAATAATACTTATTACTTCATAATAAAAGCAGAATCGAATGCTTTCTGAAGAGTACTGATAATCATTGTTGTACTGATAATTATAACAACATTGTTGTTCAACCAAATTGTTGGTAAAGTGAATGGCACAACAGCTGCATGAGCTTTCAAAGAAATTCTCAATTCCGAATAATGAGACAATAACAACAACAACAAAAAACAGTTGCAACTCAAAATAAAAGCAATACTTTTAGAGGTTGTCAGGACATTTCAAGTAATAATTGCAATAAAATTGATGGCCATAAAAACGGTTGATAATAACTTTAAGCTCAATTCAAGTTAAGAAATACAAGTTGTATAATATTATAAGTGGGGGAACGATGATGCTAACGTTTCAATTGAGGAGACGAGACCATCGGCGGATCAGATGATGGGCACGAACAAGCATTTACAGAATGATTTCAAATCGATTGTAATTTTATGAAAACCATTCTGCAAAGTCGGATGCAATTCCAAGACGATCGATGACGTGCAGTCTGAGACGGATGCAAAAATAGGAGAAAACCATGACCGATGACAAACTAACCAACCGCCAAACCCAAATCATCGTTCAACCACCTGACACGTAATCGATCAATCAATCGGTCGATCTATCAATCAATCGATCAATCAATGGATCAATCAGTCTCTCATTGGGTCGTCCAAAGGCGACCTTTCCTCGTCCTTGCCCTTTCCAGCACCTCCTCGGCCAAAGACAAAGAGCTGCTCAGACTCTCCGCCAATTCATCCGAATCCCTGACGATGGGATTGGACTGCCAAGTGGAACGTTTAGGACGATGTGACTCAATTGCTTCGTTGTGATTGGCTCTGTTAACTGGGTCGCCGTCGTGCCGTTGACCCGGATAGGTTGCTAGGTTACCGGTGAGTTGTTGAGCAGACGAGTTCTTGTTGTTGTTGTTGTGCAGAGATGAGTTGTTGTGGCCACTGGGATTGACAGGCACTTGGAAGATATTCATGAATTTTTTTTAATTAAAATTAATTAACAAACAAAATGAAATTCTGCTGAAAGTTTAAATTCAAAGACAATAAGCTACCATTTTGATTTATCAGACAGATAATCGGGCCGCACGGTTTCACTCACTCATTCCGGGGTGTCTTTCGGAATCATAACATCTCGGTTGCATGTGCTCGGATGTCGAACGAAGTGCCGGATTTACCCTACAAGGTGAGAGACTCTTTGGATTGCATTAAGAAGATGTTTATGTTAAATTTTAAATAAATTTTTAAATTAGAGAATAACAGAATTTATTATGAAATTCAGATAATTTTAGATAATCTGATAATTTGATGATTTGATTCTCAAAGCTCAAAAAAGCTGATCTGAAATTATAAACAATTTTCAAGACCAGCCTTCCCTTGAGATCAACATATCTATTGCATATCTATTGAACTCTAATTAATCACCAAAAATTATTCAGTTAAATGCTGAAATAACTCATAGATCAATCAAGCTGATTATAAATTCACTAGAGTTCAATGAACACCGACCAAGAGTGACCAGTCGATTGATGTCCTAGGAGGGCATCTTCTTCGCTGGGAGAAACGGAATCCATAGAAGACTCGTCCCAGTAGTTCAGGTTCTTGGATCTGACCTGAGCGAGGTGGTCTCGTGAGAAGTTGACGCCGAAGCCGCGACTCCTGTACTCGTCTGCCTTTTTCCTCAACTCGAGGATGTAGTCGAACCAGGAGTCCCCGAGTTGTTCCGGACGACCGGCTTCGCCCGCCACGTCGTCGTTGACGACGACGTTTCCGAGATCCGCAGCTCTCGAGGATCGATCCCCGAACCCGTCGTTTCCTGCTTCTGCCCATCGTTCGACTCGCCCCGTGGTGGAATTTCGGTCGCCCAAAATGCGTCTGACGTGGTCCGTCTTCACCCAAACTCCGTCGACGAGGAGGTAATCAGACGGAGGAACGAATTTCATGGCGTATTCGGACTTGTACCTGCGACGGTTCTGATGAGGACTGAACTGGTGGTCGTGCCTGTCGTCCAAATGCAGGTAGAGATGAGTCTAGCTTTTCACTAACATTCATTCATTCATTCACTCACTCACTCACTCACTCACTCACTCACTCACTCACTCACTCACTCACTCACTCACTCACTCACTCACTCACTCACTCACTCACTCAGCAAGTGATCTTACCCATGCAACCCATTAGTGACTTGTCCATCATATCCCTGCACCATGTCATTCCCATCAACCACTCCACCGGCTTCGTATCGACTGGAGGCAAGTTCGGGGTGAACGTAGTTCTCTGTTGAGACATGATTATGATTTCCAACTAATGCAGTTATTATTATTATTATTGTTGTTATTATTATTATTATTGTTATTATTAATATTATTATTATTGTTATTATTATTATTTAATTGACTTCATCGGGTAACATCTCCTAACTATACGATTATTAAGTCTACATGTTTAAGATCACCAACTGCAGTTCAATACAATAAGACGACGAATTAAAAATAAAAAATTTCTTTTTTCTTACAAAATAATTGTTTAGAAGTTGATTAATTATTAATTATTGTTTAAAGGATTTAAAGAAAATGTTATTTAAAAAGAAAGATTAACCATTTTGATAAGCTCCGTCGTGCAGGTGCTGATGATGATCCCGATTGTGATCCTGATGACGATGCTGGCCGAGAGCTGGCTTCGGCTGAAACTGGTCGGCATACTCCGATCGAACCGTTCCCATGGGAACCTCGGAGGTCAAAAAGGTCAGTCGGGGTTGTTGTTGTTGACTCCTGTCAAGGTTCTGCTGTGAAGTAACAATGGCCACAACTTAATTAATTATATAGTATGAATGAATGAATGAATGAATGAATGAATGAATGAATGAATGAATGAATGAATGAATGAATGAATGAATGAATGAATGAATGAATGAATGAATGAATGAATGAATGAATGAATGAATGAATGAATGAATGAATGAATGAATGAATGAATGAATGAATGAATGAATGAATGAATGAATGAATGAATGAATGAATGAATGAATGAATGAATGAATGAATGAATGAATGAATGAATTGATTGGGTAAGTAATTAATTAATAACATGTAGTTACTACTTTGCATTTTGTATGACTGGCAGCTTTTAATGCTCCAACTACTTCCATATACAACAACAACAACAACAATAATAATAATAATCGTTATCATCATGATACAACTATTATTAATCATAGTAATATTTTTCAGCTATTATACCATGAAATTGATAATTAATTGCTAATAATACTAATTATTATTATTATTATTAATTGATTAACTAAAAAATGAATTAAAAATTAATATTAAAAATATATTAAAAATAACACGACAATTTCTCACGGAAGCTGAAAGAGGGGACCTATATTCACTCCTCCACTGGAACTTGTCCTGATATTCTGACAAACTCCTCTGTCTGGAATGGTGATGATGATGACGATGATGACTATCAGGATGACTGCTGCAAGGCCGGTCATGATGATGATCTTCGTTGACATGACTCATCTGGTTCAATACCTCCTGGCGTGAAATAAGTTTTAACGACGACCTTGTAAATCCGAGGAGATGAATATTTATGCATGAATAGATGTTAAATTAGCATATATTATGATAATTTGGTGTTGGAAATTATACCGGTAATTAATCTCTTCATTAACAATGCCACGACAAACGTTCGGGTGCAACAGAAGAGCCAGAAAAACAAAATGGAAGGATGCAATTTTTCATATTAAAATAAAAAATAAATGAAATTCTGAGTTATTTAATTAAGCAAATTAATAATTTAAAAAATAAAAGTTTAATAATAATAATAATAATAAATAATCGTCACCTCGTTAACCACTACGTTGTTGTTTACATTCTCCTTGTTGTTTTGCTGGCTCCTGTTGGCAATTGCAGCACCCAATGATTCGCTGCTGTTTTTCTTTTTGCTTTTCTCTTTCGTCTCTCTGTCCTCCCTTCGATTAAGTCCCTGACCCGAAGATTCACTCCTGTCTGCATCGGCATCATCATCATTACTGCCATTGCTACGGGGTTCTCTGAGTGCAGTTTTATTTGCTGGCCTTCTTTGTTGTTGTTGTTGCTTCGACCCTGCTTTGTGCCTGTCGTTCGGGAATTTCCCGACGTTGCTTTTCGTTTGAAACTCCCCGCGGGTGGCTCCGCTGCTCTTTTGAGTGGGTAAGCGAGGGTTGAACTTTCCGTCCACGTTCCACTTGGTCCTCGGAGCAGCGAATGTTGTCGTCGATGTTCGTTTCTGATTGTTGCTCGAGTTGTTGTTGCTGTTCGTTGGCCTCGTTTTGTTGGACTTTGCTTCAGTCACAGGCCTGGAGTCTTTCCTGGCGACCTCCGATGGAACGGACGATGGATCCTTCACCACTTTGTGGTCCCCATTCTGAGTCGGATTCTGTTGTGACCTTTGAGGAGACTTCATCCTTGTTTGGCTGTTTAAGGCTGATTATGAACGGAGACAATAAATTTAATTTTAATATATTTAATTTTTTTATAATTTAATCAATAGGAATGTTTTGCCATCTTAGAATTGCAAATGAATGATAAATTGTTACAAAAATACATATTTTCAACCATTAACTATACTTTAAGTTAGAGTAAGATGTAAGCACAAAAAGCAACTACCAATCAAACCAATGTTGTTGTTGCTGCTGTTGATGTTCTCATCAAACTCCTGGTTGTTGTTGTTGAAGTCGTTCCTAGGCAACCGAGGCAAAGCAGGGCTCCGATTGGCAGGATCGTCCTCGCAGCTGTGGTAGTGACTGTCGTTCACCATAGTGTTGTTGTTGTTGGACTCTCTGTAACCATGATGATCTCTGGTCCTGCTTTGACGTCGGTGATGATGATGATGATCGCCGCTGTTGTCGTCTCCGTTTCCAAGCCAGGTCAGCATGTCCGTGCTGTCTGTGTACCTCTGGAGGAGATGGATCGAAATGTTATTGTCTCCATGGCAACGTAGAAAAAAAATAAACAACGAATAAATTATAAATGAACAGCAATTTTTGGAACTTCTGGGAAAAAGAATAGACACACACACACATGCGCACACACACACACATGCACAACTATGCACACACAGAGGCAACTCACAGGGGCAGAATGTGACCTTGCCCTGTAAGGGATCATGTCCAATCGAAACTTGGACTGATCGCCAAGAATTATAAAGTCGTCCCAGTTGTTGTTGTTGTTGTTGTTGTTGTTGTCCCCATCATCTCTGGGGACTTTCTTTCTTATGGGGAGGTTTGGTTCCCTTGCTGTGAGAATTATGAATGAATGAATTAAGGTTGTAATTTAATAATTTAATTAAATAATATTATTAAATAATATTATTAAATAATTAATATAATTAATAAATGTTACATCAAATTGCAGATGGCAGTTGATTGACAATGTATTGCTTATAGCATTACGTGCATGTGAAAGCAGGTTACTAATGATTTGATGTAACATATTATTAATTATATTAATTATTTAATAATATTGTTTAATTAACTTATTAAATTAAATTATTAATATTATTAAATTAAATTATTTATTAATGATATTAATATTAATAATAAGAAATTCATGGATGTAAATAAAATCATGCACTGTCAATAACAATAACTCGAAGCAGTTATTTTATTTTAAAAATGAGTTTCAACACTTGATATCAACACACGACTGATCTGAGAGAATAAATAAATCTGAGAATTCATCAATTAATAACTTAACTAATTATTAATCCTGGAAAATAATTAACCACCTCACCATATCTTGACGGACTCCCATCCATTCTCCTTTTGTGCTGGAACTGAGGTTCTTCTGCCAACGAAAAAGGAAGGCTCGAAAAAATGCTCATTTGGCATTGAAGTTACATTGAAAGGTGATTTTTAACGGAGAAATTTGCAGCTGACGAAATTAAAATTATTTATTTTTGAATTGTTGACGAAATAAATTTAATCAATGGTTTCTATTTGTTCAACTATGAGATCAAATGTAAGGACTCTCTTTGTAAAGAAATCCAGAAATTATTGTCAAGTTGAGTCGAGAGAATTTATAGACATCATCAACTTATGATCACACCAAGATCTTGGCTGTGAGTTTGGTGATTATCTAAGCAACTGAACAAGGGCAAAACAAACTGCATTTCAATATGCAAGCAGGCATACTTGAAACAGGTGTACAGATGTTCATTATTGATTGATGAACATTTTATCGCATGCATCTTTTATGCTGATTAACAAACATCTTTCTGGTGATAATTATTATCATGATTCTTACATATTATGACAAAACATGCATTCAAATATTAATGGACTCTTTTACTGGTTTCAGAAGATCATTTGAAAGAAAGTTTCTAAGTTTCAATTTCGAGGTAGTATTTTCTATTTCAAAATTATGGTAAATTTATAAGTTCAATGAATCGAATAAATAGCGCTAAAATATGAAAACATAATAAACTCATATCTACCCAAGTCATATCTAGACATGTGGCCTGTTCTCCTCTCCAAGTATGAATCAGACTCCATGCTGTCTTTCTAGAATTCCGAAGAATCAAGAACTATCTCAATTTCTCAAGTTCCCTAAAATCACGCCGAGATATGTACCCCAACTTTGTCTATCTGCATCGAAATTCTTGATCCAGGAGACCGAGCAGTGTCAACGATAATGTCAAAATATATTAGATGTTATAATTCTAAGTTTATCATTCATGGGAACGTGAAGCATTCAAAACGTGTTCAGGCAAATTTAACATTCTATTACGGTTACTATGGTGTTTCGTGGTGGAAATTGAAGAAGCATTGAAATGTCAGATTCGTACCAATAAGGCTTGTTAAAATATTAAATTAAGGCACCAATTCTTCCAAAAAATTAAAGGCAATGGTCAAATCAGAACTAAAAACAAAGTAAAATTTTGAATATTTGTAAACAACGCCTATTCCTAAGATGGGGAATTAATCAGGCTTTAAATATTTTTAAATATAGTACATTATAACTGACTTACCTAGCTGTCATGTAATAATTAAAAAAAAATTAAAACACTCCTGAGATTTATTTATTTTTCAAGTTCTTAACAAAAAATGGTTCACTTCTGCTCAGGAAAAGCTCTTCAGCGACTCGATTCATTTTCAAAAGGTTCCACCTGGAAAATCGAAGCTGGAACTTAATTATACTCTTTATCGTTCCTTTATTCCCTTCTTGTGAAAACATAAATACGTTCTGCCAATGACAGCCATGTTTGTTTTTAATTTTTTTTTAAAATAAATATGGTCCGAAACTGCAACTTAATTTTGAATTAATAAAATAAAAGCATAAAATTATTTGTGGCTGGTGGAATCCAAAAGTGCGAAAATATGGAACGCTTCACGAATTTGCGTGTCATCCTTGCGCAGGGGCCATGCTAATCTTCTCTGTATCGTTCCAATTTTAGTATATGTACAGCCGAAGCTAGTACGGTAGGTAGTGGTTCGCTTCTTCTTATATAGTGTATGCTAAAGCCGATCTCAGTCAGAGGTGTTTGTCGGCGATCTCACTAATTTTCTCGATGAAAGTAAATTTTCTTTAATTAAATGCTTTTCTTTGTGTCATTCCATTTTTTTCATTTATTGTTCAACTACAACTAGTCTCAAATTTGGTCTCGAAACCAGAACTTGCATCAGAATCACTCTCAATTCGATAGATGGCCGTCTCGATTCAGTCTTCGTTTTTCCACTATGCAGTAACGAGAACGCTTCGATTACAACCAAGTTAAAAGATAATTTTTATTTTTGCGAAATAGCTAGTTTAGACATCCTTTTAAGTCTTTACTGTTGAAAGTACCAATCATTTATTTTTTAATTAATGGAGCTTCCTAGTTCAATGCAGAACATACTCTATTAGAAATTGAATTAATTTGAAATTTGATAACATTTATAAGTTAAAAATTTATTTGCAGTTATAGTGTGGCTCACTTTTACGAAAAAAAAATTAAATTCCTTAAACTCCTCAATTGATTTTAACCGCCATATTTGAAATCATATTTGAAATCCGTCGCTGCCTCTCTCCGGTTGGTGTTGTCATGGTTGTCGTTTTCTTGTCACTTTTCAAGAGACTGACAGGTTTCTCAACGGTAGTCTCAAAGGTAGTTTACTGGCACTAGTTTCGTGAGTTAACGTTAATTTAATTAGCGTTTGAATTAAAAACGGTTTTTAAGTATAATGAAGCTTGGAATTGTTGCAGGATTCTGTTGAAAATGAAGTTGTCTGTCAAAATTCTGATCTCTGTGATTATGTCCTTTGCGCATTTTGCATTGCTTGTGCTAGAAAATCTTGATAATATGGTTCCCAGCAGTTTTGGCGTTGAAGATGAAAACGTCCTAAAGTGGAATGGCTCTTACCATGGATGGAATGGGACGGATTTCGAGAATGGCACGTCACCCAGCAACAAACACTGGCCGTCCAAGAAGTTTGTAGTTCTTGTTAGGGCTGTTGACATCAAATCCCGGCTTCACTCAAGATACTTGAGAATGAGTGTATTTGGAAGACAAAGAAATGAAAACCTTTTGAATTGCATTTTTGGAAATTCTCCGACGCTAACTGCCTTTAGAACGAGATGCTTAGCAGGAAGCAGTTTGCAAACCGGTCCGGAACATTTGAACAATGCAACAATTTTGCGATTTCTTCGCTGCAGGCAGCAGACAATTGACAACGTGACACATTTCCATGCAACCTATTTTATGTTACTACCTACTGGCGTTGGGTACGACATGTTTCCCAACAGTTGTCTCGTTCCTTCCGAGATGAAGATTGACTATCGAAAGGGAGTCGTGAGTGATGGAATGGATAAATATTGGGAGAGCTCTGACGGAGGGATGCTAGTGGAGGCGGAAGACATCTTGCCCGGTGGTGATGGGACAGCGGACGTTTTCCTCGACTTTTTTGATGCGATTCTGTTCGAAAGCTCTTTGATTGCGGGCATAGCGATTCACGTCTACCTGAAAATTGTTTATTTTGTCGTCGCTGGCGGCGGCAAGTTCATGGTAATGCTATTTAAGGCAGCCTGATAGGACCTACAGACTTCAGTATTTTATTTAGCAATTTTGCGTGTTGATCTTCACAATGTTTCGCATTTGCAATCACCAGTTCATGACTTGGTTTATTTGCTTTAAATATCTTTGAATATCTATTTTGGTTCAGACATGCATTTGAAACCATTGCTCGAATTTTGAGCAGGTGATGGGCAGAGGAACTCACTGAAAATGATGACCAATCCTGGAAAACTCCAAAAATTCACAAACTGTCATTTCAGTCATTACCCAGAAGAATTTCAAAGCTCAGCTTCAAAATAATTCAGCCTGTGGTGGGCATCAAAGGCTGTTGAAGCTGAACGACGCAGGACCAACTTACTCTCAATGGAAGATATCACATTGGTTTGAAATGAAGCTACAAGGTCAAGTCCCAACTGCTGCAGTTTTGATAAAGTCTAGAGATAAATAAATATATCAACCCCTTTTATGGTCAACATTATACACTGAACGAAACCAAACTTTTTAATCCCAAAGAGAGGCATTTGACATGACATCCATTAAGTCGATGTTAGTGGTTGTTATGTTATGTTACGTTATGTTATATTACACTGTTTTGATTAATCAGTATGTGACATTTGTAAAAAACAGAAACAAATTAGTTAATATAAATCAACAAATTTAAAATGAAATTTGAAATGGAAATTTGACAATTTGATGCGATCTCAGAATTGCTGAAATCTCAGAATTGATTGCAAGGAAGTATTTACGTGTCAAGAAATGGAATGGAAATCAACTCAATGCTTATTTAACGTTAGAATGTTACCGATCTCACCATCAATGTACCTTCAAGAGTCAACAATGATGTGTTCTCATTTGACACTGCAGAAATTGGAGTATTCAAGTTTCGTGGGACAAAACAAATGGAAAGGATATTGAATTCCAACAAACAAGAACAAGGAAATATAAATGAAATGAAAACAAGAGATAAAAGTATTAATAATATCATGGAAATGTCCAAAAAGAGTCCAATATCACGTTTTGATCAGACATTTTGATGGTCACAGACATGTAAGAATTTTCAAATATTAACAGATTGCTAATAACCATGATACAAATATTAAATACATCATCCTGAAGATATTGTTATTTGCTGCAAGAACAAAGAGCTTTCTTAAAACAAACTGCTATGGAATACGTTCAATTCCATTCAAGAAACAAGTTTTAAGGCAGGACAACAAGACCAATCCAGTATATATCAAATGAGAGTTCAACAAACGATACTTTTCTTTATTTTAAAGATTCTCAAATGCGTGGAGACGCCAAGCAATTACCCTCCGTGAAACCTTTCAATGAATTGGTTTGCAAGTGAAGATCCATAAAGAAGCAGATTGAAGGACAAAGAAAAAACAACGGAAGGTCTTCCCGTTCAGTTAGAAACTGACACCATTAAAAAACACGGTCCACAACTCACAAACTTACGATCGAGAGGAAGTAGCATTAACAAAGCTAACAAACAAACTTTGACATTGGACACAAATTCTTGCGACGTGACTCTGACACAAATAACTCTTTATCTGCTGCTCGCTTACCATCCAACTAGACGGTGATTTCAACAGGAATGCTTCTCCTTTTCCCATCAAAGGATCTAGAGGAGAATAAGATGAACAGAATAGATCAACCAAAATCAATACTACAATTAGCCATCCTAGAGATTGATGTTGTTGATTAAACTGTTAAGGGAAGCTTAAACATGATAAGCGATGACGGTAAACACGATGACTCACGTCGTGCTGAACAGGACTTTTCCTCGGCCGGGATTTTCCCCTTCTTCGTAATCTCTCCACGTACTGCCCGAATCTTCGCTGATCTGAACTCTCATCCCTGGAAACATGGTGTTCACTTGGGGACCACTGGCAGTGGAACTGAAGCAAAACAATGGCCAGTCGATCAAAAAGAAAGAACGATCAAAAAGATTTTCTGCAATTCGTCTGCTTGGTAGAATGTTAACCTACATGACGCCAGGCCTGGGGAGGTAGTAGGATATTCCCAAGTCCTCAAGCCTCTTCAACTCTCTAGTACCGAGAATGGTGGCAAAGGTGTCCCAGTTTCTCTTCCTTCTTGTCTTCCTCACTATTGTAATCAATCAATCAATCAATCAATCAATCAATCAATCAATCAATCAATCAATCAATCAATCAATCAATCAATCAATCAATCGATTCTAATACATGTTTGAGCATCTAATTGATGTTTGGCAACTCTGCCATTAGTATTTTTGTTGTCATTATTATTATTATTATTATTATTATTACTATTATTATTAATATATTGAAGTCCTCACAGATGTCCCCTTCTTCACCTTCCCATACTGCCTCATGCCAGGCTCTTTCTGCCACGGCCAGGAGTCGAGGGAAGAGCATGGAATGCATTCGCTCGGGCGTGCGAACGAGTTCGCTCCACATGGCAGCCTCGATTCCTTGAAAGATTCAAAGACGACATTAAGCAGATTAATTCGGACAAAACTGCAAAAGGCAGACCTTCAAATGCAAGCTTTACAAATCGACCGTTTTGCAAGTTTGCAAGCTCTATCTCAAAAGAAGAAATCACATCCTGTCGACTGATCGATCGATGTACCTTCAATCACTTGCACGTGCGATTGTTGCAATCACGTGCAATCAACCAGATCTTTTTGTTGATTAAAGCAGCTGAACTAATCATAGTAATGGCCCTTATGCACTGCAGTACTGCATTCCTCATTGATGCCAACCTAAAATGTTGTCCAGCCTCTCCAGATTGGTACAGGGATGACGAGCACAGACGACGGTCTTGTTGATCTTTTGTCCGTCGAAACTGTAGTCTATGGAGTTGTACAGGTGGCGTGGCGTGAAGTAGAAAGTACGCCTGGTGTCCGTGTACCTGCGGAGTCGTTATCACGTGATTTCGTTAACTCCACTGCGACCAATAGAGATTGAGCAGTTCATCCGGATGGTGGAACAAGTGCTATTAAAATCAATGCCAACCTCGAAGCCCAGTGAAGTCCCCAGTCATCAGGATCAGGTTCCTGAGGACTGTCAAAGTACAGAGCAGTGGCTGCAGACAGAATGACCTGTTCATAGGTGCAAATTGATCAGCATATTCAGCATGAAAATGATTAATAACTAACTGTTGCTATTATTATTATTATTACTGTTATTATCATCTTTAGATGACTAATGTCATGTTTCCCACCTTCATGCCCCTATTTGCCATGATGTAAGGCTTACTGGCCAGACCCTGCTCCCAGATGTTGTAATAATATTGGGCGACAATGTCTTGCTTCGAGCCATTGATGGCCTTGTACATTGCGCCTCCGCTGTTAACGTTGTTGTTGTTGTGTCGTGTATTGACGTTTTTGAAGTTCATCATTGACCCATCGTCCTTGAGAAAGGCATCGTCCCAGCCAATCAGGGACAGGTTGAGTCTCATGGCCACGCGAGCCACGTTTTCTATGAAGTACGTCTTCAGTGCCGATCCTGGTCGGCAATAATGGCCGATTTGGAGGCCAATCGTTAACGTTTTAATAAATAAATAAATTAATTTTAATAAATTAAAAACTAGTTTAATATGATAGAGGTGTGAAGATTAGAGTTGCTAAAAAAAGTGGTTATAAATTATCTATGGGCATCATGATCGGATCATAAGAGCTCAAATGTCCAATTTTTAAAATGGTTTTTAAAAATTTCTACAATTAATTAAATATTCATAATGTATTCATTAACTTTATATTTTATTCATAACATCTACACACTGACATCAAATCTGGAAATTCAAATCTTATCCAACAAAAACAAAAAGTCAAATTATCTGGCAAACCTCCAGATGCAAATTCTCCCTTCTTCATCAAATCTGCCTGAAGCTTCTGACAGGCTGGAGAGTCCTGGTAGGCATCCCTGGGCACCTCATCACCACCGAGATGGAAGTATTTCAATGGAGCAACTCCCTTTGATATATATGATGATGATGATTCATCTATTATAATAATTTATTGATTAAAATAATAATTTAGGAATTAATCATATTGATTGATTGGATAAGCCCAAGGTGTCTGCTCTGAGCCATGTTCAGCATGCTAAGATCACAAGTCCATTCCATGCAAGCATTTTGTAGCAGCAGTGTAACAATAATTTATGGATAATGTAATTGTGTGTTAAGCAGACACCTCATATCTAGTTGTATCTGGTATTGGAACTATGCAGAATATCTGATGGCTTCTCCTAAGAAGGTGTTTGTATCATTTCTAATCGCATCGTATAAAATATACTAATCAATCGTACCTGACACCAGAAAACCTGGGGTCTGTTATTTTAAGAAATTTGCTGTTCAGTATGCACCTAGTTTGTATATATTCACCAACACAAAAAATCATTCAAGAAGGACCACCTGGACATCAAAAGTGATGACAAAAAGGCCATCCAAGGGTCAAAGGGCAATGGCAACAATCAAAAGGTCGGGACCAACCCGGTAGATGCGAGTCAGGTGATGCAAGACCTTGAAGACGAATCTGTAGGTCGACTTGAGACAAGGATTGATGGCTGAACTGCTGTAGAACTGTCCTGTTAAGTACACGGAGGAGTCCTGGAGATCGGAAAGGAGGAAGTCCCTGGTCCCGTTTATGTACTTCCTGTGTCGTGCCTAGTCACGGATAATTTAACTGCCATCATCGATATATATAGATGTCTTTACAACATGAATCTACACTACATATTAAATAAATAAAAATGGCAACAATAATAACATTTGACAGCAATAATAATGATAATAATAATAGCAATAACGACAATAGCAATGATAACAAAAAATAATAACAGCAAGAAATCGTAGCCTTGCTATTATCGCTGACCTTCATGCTCACGATGGCGGCATGCGAATGACTCGGCATGTCGAACTCCGGTATGACGGTCACGTGCCTCTCCGTGGCAAACCTCAGAAGTCTTCTGAACTCACTGAAGCTGTAGAAACCGGATCCCACGTTCGTCTTATTCTCCGGATCCGACCCCAAGAAGGACATCACCTTCGACCTCTCCTTCGGGTCGTGACCCCTCCGACCCCCGACCTGTAACGGCAAAGTGAAAAGTAAGGGGGCGATAATGACGAGTTCTGTCGTGACAACTTCGCTGCGGGTACTAACACTGCCCAGGGTGACATCAAAAGATATGTCGTCATTTAGCTATAAAATGTGCTTCTATCTTTGACAATAATTATTATAATATTCAAGTACTTGAAAAGACTTCCTAACAATATTAATTACATGTTGATCTGCTAGGCTTAAAAACTGGAGAAAAAAAAGGGATCAAAGTAAATGTAACATCATCGTCATGGCCACACACCCTCGTCAATTCCGGCAGTCCCGGTATTTCCAGCCTCCATCCCTCGTCGTCGGAGAGATGGAGGTGAAGGGCATTCATCTTGTAGAGTGCCATGACCTCGATGATCTTTGCGACTTCCTCGACGGAGAAGAAGTTGCGCGCCACGTCGATCATGAGACCCCTGTGCTCGAACCTCGGCGCGTCGACGACGACGCAGGCGGGGGCCTCCCGATCGCCGGAGACCCCGGACTCCTCCGACGGTTCGAGGACGTTCAGGAGAGAGACGAGGCCGTAGAACGTGCCGGAGGGACCGAAACCCGACACCCGGATGCTGCTGGAGTCGATCTGCAGTTCGTAGGCGGAGTGGACGTGGTAATTGTACCGGACGTAGTGCCTCTCGGTGCGCAAGGACAGGGCGGACGTGATCCTCTGACGGATCCTTTCCGAGGCCAGTTCCAGGACGATGGAGTTTTGGAGGGAAGAACTGTTAATCGCTGCCAGTTGCTCTGAGGACATTACCTCGAGAGGAGTCTTTAGATTGAGTTTGTCTTTTTTGCGCAAGGAATGGAAGATGGATAAAAAGAGATTAAGAACCAGAAAATGCTGTCATTATCATAAAAATCCACACCCGAGCCAATACCATAAAATTATTGTTTACAATTTTCATTACCATTAAACTTTTGGCACCTGCCAAAGCCACACCTTTAAATGACATTTAGGTAGCTTTGGATGTAAATTTTTAAATAATAATAATATATAATATATATTTTGTTATAGAATTTTTTTGGTTGTTAATTATCATAATAAACTTTTTTAATTAAATGATTTCCAGATAAACTTAAGCTTAAGAATCCAAAGCCTTCCCAGAGTTTGAAAAAATTCAAATTGGATACTAAATTGTCAAAGTACTTCTGAGAAAGACCGCCTCTCTCTTTAGACCGTGCTCGTACAAAATCTTCCAGCCGTTGCCTACGACTACCTTATACGTCTCGTCAACTTTGACCCCTATGGGAGTCGGCACGAGGGAGACCTGAGGTCGTTTCTTTCTTTTTACAACATTATTCCTGTACCTGGAAAAGTTCAAAGGACGCATTTTCTGAGTTCGGGATATAACTGGGATGCCTGGATGATGATGTCTGATAATGATGTTAATGTTTGTTCTGCCTTTAATTTCAAAACATTATCGAGCCATATTTATTACTGTTACTATGTTGATCATGATTCGTATAAATAATTGTCAGTCTTTTGATGTAATCCATTTTTGTTTAATCCATTATAGAAACAGGATGGACAATGTATACCAAAAGAATGTATCATGCTACCTTAAGTACCATCATCATCATCACCACCATCATTGCTAATACCATCATCATCATCATCACTACCACTTCCTCTTCCCATTTGTACACAAATTCTGCCAACCTTTCTTCCGGTGTGATTGGAGTGAATTTGTCCTCCCTGAACCTGACCTTTGAACCTTCTTCCCTGAAGTTCCCTACAAACTCCAACCCTTCACCTGCCGTCGACCTCAAAACTCTCGGCCTCAGGGAGGGCTTGAAGTCGTTCGCCACATACCTGAACGGGTCGGGAATTCCCGGAGTTCAATTTTACCATCGCTCACGTATGGAAATGCATGTGCATGCTTAAGTGTTATGCTTAATTAGCATAATTGAAATAAACGAACATGAGGATTAAGCAAAAACTTTGTGCACAGTCTGACTTTACCCTCATGACCTCCATTGTATATCATCATCATCATCATCACCAACATCATCATTATCATCATTATCATCATCATCAATGAACACTGTGGACAAAGCATACCATGGCAATATTGCTAATATCCTAAACTATCCATAAAAATCAACACTAACAATATTGTTACCATCACCATCATCATTGCAGCAACAACATGCCAGTTGGAGATCAACACTATCATCATCACCATCAACATCATCATTGCAGCAACAACATACCAGTTGGAGATCAACACTATCATCATCACCATCAACATCATCATTGCAGCAACAACATACCAGTTGGGGATCAACACTATCATCATCACCATCAACATCATCATTGCAACAACAACATACCAGTTGGGGATGAACTCGCTCCTTGACACTGACCAGCCGAAGCCCGAGAATCTAACGATCCTGGTGGCGTTGGGAAGGATTGGTGGGAAGTCGAGTCCTTTCGGTCGCATCTTGAACGTGTAGCCTGTGACGTGGGAGACTTCGAACGCGTGGTACACGTGGAAGCGATAAGTACTTTCTTCGAAGGCCTGGATGACTTCAAATGAGAATACGAGAAGAATTTCAATTCAATCCGATCGTCTCGATTGATTGATTGATTGATTATTAAAATGGCTCCCCGAGAGTGCATCCCTGAGAATGCCAAGTTGCAGACGAGGACCGACCGACTCGTGTCGTAGTAAAATGGTCAGCAAAATAAATAAGCGAAACAAATTAATTAATTAAAATGAAGGTCAAAATCTTAGTGCGACTTTAATGCTAGCGATGAAAGTTCAGGCACACACACACACAAAAAAACATTTCACGATAATTAAACATTTAGCTGGCTTTAAAATGAATCTTGTTGTTGTTGTTGTTGGATTGTTAATGAGTCATGTTTTGATTTCAGTAGCCATAATAGAAATAAACTCAAATTTTTCTAAACCATTGTCTGAAAAAATGCAAGAGAATAACATTCATAGCTTTAACCCATAGCTCACACATTTCCAGTGAAACTTAATATTACTACAATTACTTAATATTATTGTTATTTATTATTATTATTATTATTATTATTATTAATATTATTGTTGGATCCCTAGATCCAATAAATTGAATAATAATTAAAATTATATTGCCGATTAATTAATTTAAATAATTAATTAAATTTAGTGGCAATATAATTTGAGAATTAAATTGGTGCTATTCAGACTCTTTGGTTATGTACCTTGACAAATGGATTTACCTCGGAAAGTAGAGCGAGAGTAATAGAAACAGCAGATTTCAAGACTTAATCAATTAAGCATTTTACATCTTCCAAGCCATCTGACAACTTTCAATAAACCTGCCCTTCTATAATTAGTTTGAGGACCCTGGGTTATTACATTGGTGTCAGGAGTTGGATTTAGAGTTAAAGGGTATCCAAAAGTAACTAAAGTAGAAGCTTGTTTAGTTGAAAAGTGAACGATGCCGAAGTACTTGGATGAATTGTACGTGCCTCGATTGAGACAAGAATTGAGAGAGCGTGGCCTGGATTGGAAAGGCACGAAAGCTGAGATACGAGAGCGACTTGGGACATGGCTGACAGAGAATGGCCATGACCCAGAGGAATACGAATTCGAGAATCCATCCCATAAAAAGATGGATGAATTTCTTGATTTTATGAAAAAGTCCGTAGATGAGATGAGGGAATGTATTAGGAGTATTAGGGGTGATTTGAAAAACAGAGCGGTTCCATGCCAGGATGTCTCGTTGGCTTCGGGTGAAGACTCTGCCGAGAAGAGTCCTGTTGGTTCTTTTGAGGAGAGCAAAGTGGTGCTTCCATCTTGCGAAGAACAAGGAGAGGAACTCTGCAAAAAGGTTACCAACGAGGAACAAATCATGTCCGTTGTTCCAGGTACCGTTTCTGGCAGCATTGGGATGGAGTCATTAGAAGGCACATCCAACCACAATGCGTGCGTGTCTCCAGAAACTCTGTGCGTGATGGCAGACTTAGAGAACTCGACGTTGGAGCCCATAGAGTTACCAGATCAGGTCGAGTCGTCAGCAGGGCCAAAAGAGCTCACGGAGGTTTTAGTGGAGCAAGTGGGACTTTCGGAGGAGTCTGTGGGATTGCCGGTGGAGCGCACGGATTTGATGGTGGAACAAGTAGAGTCTACAGAACAGCCCATGGATTTACCAGCTGATGTTTCGGCTCCATTGGAAATAACAGAAGGGAGTGCTCGGAATTTCAGGAGAGTGCCTAGCAAGGAAAATGGAGCAGGTGATCCTGTAGAGAGTCTGAGATCTGGCGACATGGTGGAGCAGGAGGTTGAGCATAGAA
The DNA here is from genome assembly GCA_034509925.1 of Hirudinaria manillensis. Classification (NCBI taxonomy): domain Eukaryota; kingdom Metazoa; phylum Annelida; class Clitellata; order Hirudinida; family Hirudinidae; genus Hirudinaria; species Hirudinaria manillensis. Next base: position 1,849,667 of record CM067533.1, read on the forward strand.
ATGGCGATGTTCCACGACTGAAACTTGTGGGACACAGAAGCAAAAGGGAGGAAACAGAAATCCCAGAAGATGGCAAAGCAAATGGATCTGGGATTTGCAGCCATGAGATTGTTGGAAGATCGGATCCTATTCCTAGAGTAAAAATGAAAATGGGAATAGATGTCTGTTCGGGACGAACAGATTTAAGGAGGGGGCAGTGTTGGATCCCTAGATCCAATAAATTGAATAATAATTAAAATTATATTGCCGATTAATTAATTTAAATAATTAATTAAATTTAGTGGCAATATAATTTGAGAATTAAATTGGTGCTATTCAGACTCTTTGGTTATGTACCTTGACAAATGGATTTACCTCGGAAAGTAGAGCGAGAGTAATAGAAACAGCAGATTTCAAGACTTAATCAATTAAGCATTTTACATCTTCCAAGCCATCTGACAACTTTCAATAAACCTGCCCTTCTATAATTAGTTTGAGGACCCTGGGTTATTACATTATTATGTAAATTTTCCTCTTCTTCTCAGCTTCTCTGCCAGTTATGAATGAATGTTGAGCATTACCAGTGCTCAGAGCAACTTAATATTATTATTATTATTATTACTATTATTATTATTATTATCATCACCATCACTAATAGTATAATATTCCTACAACCTTTGTCATTTTCAAACAACAACTCACCATTGAAGGGATCCTTGTTGTTGTTGTTGTTGTTCATCACCACCTTTTTATCCAAAGAGCAGAGTTGTCCCAAGTTTGCCGAAATTCCGGCGCAGTCGAGCATCTTGGAACTGTAGAAGTAAATGGACCAACAGCATCCTTCCAGTGATTGTTTTCCTGGAGGTTCAATCGGAGGTTCAATAAGAGGTTCAATCGGATGCATCATCGGTTGTGGATGTCATGACACTGAATTAAGGTGCTGATGTTGATGATGACAATGACGTTATTGGCAGTGATGCTGATAATTGTAACGATTGTGATGATGAAGACGTTATTATAGTAAACAAGACCACAATATAATACAGTAGCAATATTGATGATTGATGATTAGCTACAAAGATTTTTGAAAGAATGAATATAAAAGTAGTAGAGACTATGCAACCATTAAGTGGCCTTTATGAATAGTTTCAGTATGATCTCTCTGACTCAATAAATATACCTGATATATGAAATTATTCTGATTCAAAGATGCATGTAAACATGGAGCAAAGATATGAAATACAGAAACTACCTCAAAGAGGCACTGCTGGGATAAATTAATTCATAATTATTATTGCAATGCAATATACAACATGAAAACGAGAATAATATTATTTGCTGAAGAAATCCAACCGGTATTTGTGAGTTTGACATTGTGGTAAAACCTCCCCATCTCGTTTGTGATTGGCTGAACAAAGACACGAAGATTTGAAGCGATATAATCTAATTGGTCCTGAGATCCAGGGAATTTGTCCACCGCCTGACCTGAAACGTTGGAATTTTGTCGCTCAAAATTCCACCCTGAGTAAAAAATACGAAAACATTTCAACCTTCGAGATCAAAGAGATCACGTTGTCTTTCTGCAGATCTTTGGATGTCGTAGCCCGTTTCTGCCTTCTGAGGCTTGTTATAGTCTTCCAACTCGTACACGAGGCTGGAGTAAGGCACTGCGTTGTAGCTCAAGATAAGCATGACTGCTATGAATGTAACTGTGGATAACAGTGCTGAATGTCAACTTATTAACAGACTTTAATGTGTTTAAGATTCGTTTTATGAATGTTTGCATTTGTATTATTATTATTATTATTATTATTGTTATTATTATTATTGTTGTTGTTGCTCTTTGACATGCTTGAAGCTTTAATCATGTCCTAGAAAAAAACCAGGATAAAAATAATTTATACTCAAGTGATGTGACCATTTCAGAAACTAGTGATTGAAGATTTTAGACTTTGTAGTCATCACAGCTTTGTAAGAACAATGTTATCTCCTCAGCTAAGCTAAGTAGAAATATATTTTTCGAAGAAATGCATGGAACATGACTCACATTGTAATGCATGATTAAAGCTTCAAGCGATCACCATATAAACGTAAATGGGAAAGTTTGTTCATAACTGATAAATAACTGATTGGATGAACCATCCTAACCAAGAAATATGGCCAACAACTTCAACAACTTGATTGCATGATGTGATGTAAAATGGAGCCTGTTTCCACAAAGTGCAACCCTCATTGTAGATAAAAATCTAGTTTTTCTGCAGTGAAGATTCTGGAGATTCCAAAGTATGAATATGCTTTACATGTAAACGTATCTTTAACCTGCAATAAACACATTTAAAAAATAACCTTAAAGAATATATAAGTGCATTTATATATTCCCTACAACCAATAAGAACATTCGGCTTCCTCGAACCAAACGATCACAAATTGCAAGAGCTTAATAAATCATAACAAACACATCGGATAAAATCTAAGTTATAACACATCCTTCATCGAGTCAATGCAGCATCTAAATACTGTTAAATATCCTCACATAGTCACAAAATCGAATCCTCAAAGGTACGATCCACCAGTTCGTGTCGACGCCTTCAAAATTTTATCAGGGATGATCAGAGTGATTAAATTCTAGGTGGATTTTTTTTTTTTATGAATGAAAGAAAAATAATACTTTACTGGGTTTCAACCTTGATCTGTATTCATATGTCATGAAAAACGAATGAGGATTTTTTGAGGAAAGTGTGCTATCAACTAACCACCATCGAATTGATAGAATAATGGTGTTGATAATAATACGTTATAAGCAGAAATATGTCCGAAAAATCAATGTGAAATTTCTGTTTCTGTAACCGATTAGGCATCCTAATGCGTTTCTGACAGGCGACGCCTGGCTCGTGACACCGAATACTTACGAGATTCTTTCTTTTTCACGATATCTAACTGTGGCTGAAATCTTAGTGTTTCCTTAACCAGTACATAAAGAGGGAAACTCATGTATAGGCTGGTACTGGTTACGCTATACGTAGGTCTACTAATACCCTATTCAAGTGACCCAAATGAATGTCTTCAAATTCTGTAATCTTTAACCACTCATATTCATATTCTTATTTCTGTAAATCACGAAGTCACAACATCCCAAAAACAAATTGATTGAAATTCCTTGCTCACAACTGCAATTTGTTCAACTCTGACACGTGTAACATCAACATAAGAGAGGTATAAATTGTATTGGACTTATCACCAAAGCTGTAGTTACATAAATTTCATTAAATTATAATAATAATAATCTTAGATCATTCCAATTTTCCCACATCTGTTTTCAGAAACAAGAGTAAAGTATTCAACAACAGTAAAGAGAGGGGAGCAAAAGTACAGGGCCATCGTCATCATCATCGCCGTCAGTATTTCTTCTTCGATCTGTTGGCATCCTCGAAGGCAAGTTTCAGTTGCTTTTCCAGCATCTTCGCCTGATTGCAGAAGCCAAGTTTGCCCTTGTTGAAGGAGTTTGGACCTGAGGCAGTCGGGGTGTCTCTGGATGGAAGGAAATGCATTTCATTGAAAGTCCAGTGAGGATGAGGATGATGATGATGGTGGTGGTGAGTGACAAATAGTTAAAGTGGTTTAATCCATTTTTAAACACTTCGAAGATGTGAAAAATAAAAAAAATTTCCAAGAAAAATCTTGATGCCAGATAATCAGAGTAAAAAATGCAAAAATTGATTCAGAAAATAAGTAACAATAAGCATTTAAGTGTAACTTAACAAATATCATAACCACTAACAAATATCATAATCACTAACAAATATCTGATTGATTGATTGACTCAAAATAAACTCAATTTCAATCGACAAAAGAGCAACCAATCGAACAACTTACTTTCCTATATTTCTCATCCTCATCTTGGCCTCAGGTGGCATCTCTTCCTCATCGGGCTGCAAAAGGTCAAGAGGTCATGTCGATTAATTGTGAGTGCAGTTCATTTATAAAGCTCTTACAAGCATGCTGAGCATTTTGCAAAAAACATTTAATCAGATAAATAAAGTATAAATAAAGTATAAATAAATATCCATGGCAAAATCTACAGGTGGCAAATACCATGCATTGCGATAAGGGTTGATCATCATCATTACTGATAAAGGCCAGAATGCAACCCTCTGAATAAACTTTATCAATTTGGTAAATAATAATAAAATAAAAGTCAAATGAAGTAAAATGTAATATAATAGCCATCTGCTGAGATAAATTTATTCCTTTTTTAGTGTCTTCAAGTTTAATAAATTAAATATAACAAGATGATTTTAAATATAAATAAATGATTTTAAATATAAATAAATGATTTTAAAGATGTAATTCAAAGTAAAAACCATCAAACCAGGTCATTAATACCTGCTCATCTGGATTGAAAACCTCTGCAAGATTGATCTTTTTGGCCTCCTGTGCCGGCCGTTTTACGCCTGCCACTTTTGGGGCCTATGGGAAGCCATGATTGGCCTTCATTTATTTAGTATCGTTATAGTATCGTAGTATCATTAATAAAAATATTAAGTTAATTTCTAAAAATGGCCTTGAAATTATATCATTGTCCATAGAACATCCAGGACAAAAAAAATTGAAATGCATGTTTGGTCATCATAAAAGTGGTTTTTGTTGTTATTGCATGTTGACCTTATAACTGCTGAACACAATTAATTAATGCACAATTTACGATTGTCAGTCTTGGAGACTCATATCAGCAGCATTTTTAAAATCATATTAAACAATTCTATAAACAAAATTTATATTAAAACAAATAATTTAAAGCAGACAGATAATAAAACACCAAATTGATATCTACTTACACCAGCCACCAGCTTCATTTTTATTGGTTTAATGGGCTTCAATGAAATAGTGGCATCATTGCTGGTATCTTCATCTGATCTGTTTGAAGTTTTTTCAGCTTTTAAAGTGGCTAGTATCGATGCAGGATCGGCCTTTTTCTGTTCGGTAGTTTTTGTGGATTCTGTCTTGGATTGAGTGCCTGGGTTTTTTGAATTCAGGCTAAAACAGAACTTTCCAAAGTTCTTCTTCGTATCTCCATTGGCGACACCTTCCTCATTTCTTTCCTCGTTGCTGCTCATGCCTTAACTCTGTTTATTCGTCCCTTGTTAGCACGCAAGTATCAGTCTGCAATATGTGAAATTTGTTCAAATTGTTGAACCACCATATTATGGGACTCAACGACCAGTATACCAAGAATAGTTCACCTAGTTACAATATAGTTATAAAATTTCAGAAATATCCGAAAAATATCGCCCAAATTAAAGCACCTCCAAATCGAGCCGACGAGTATGTTTGTTGGCTAGCAATCAATTTAAAAACAAAACACTTGATTTAGGAATAGAAAGATTTTTACTAGATCAGGTTTATGGCAATAATAGGATATAATTTGCAAAAAAATAATTAAAATACAACTGTCAAAAACATGGATGACCAGTAAAAAATTGCAAAACAAAAATAGCCAAATAAATGAAACAAAATTTATATACTAAATAAAAAATGTTTTTACAAAAAATATTTATTAAAGGTTCAGTTTTAACATTTCTGCACCTCAAAATATGTTGCCGAATGCTGCAGCAACGGCGTCGGATTAGTGTTCGGGAATTGTGTTAATAAATATTAATTTCCCAGAGATTGGGGGCTTATATCGTTTCTAGTTGGTATTGTTGTAAAGATTTCTGCATGAAACATAGTTATCTCGATGTAAATAATGTCAATACTTTTGTAAAATTATTGAGTTCTCGACGAAGCCAGTTGCAAAATTCTCCAAAAATCTCCGATCTGTTCAGATATTAATGGCTGTCAAAAAGAAGTTTTAAACTTCAGATATAATAGTTTCATTTGTGACAAGTTGATGGGCAAACATTGCCGAGCTAAATATTTTGTTGGTTAACGCTGAATTAAAAAAAAAGTTGAAATTTCGTAAAGTCTTCGTAAATTGCGCGCCTAGACTTTTCTAAACAATAAAGTTTTTAATTGAATTCAATGCATCAATTTTTGACAAACGTAAAGTTTTTACGGTTATTTTAATGAATTAAGTTCATGATGGGTAATCATAGATGCGCGTAAGTGTCCACATCTTAATAATTTTTTTGTTTTTAAATTGCTTTATTATTTTGCCATATTTAGTTCTTATAAAAATTTAATTCTTTATAACGTTTCGTCACTTATTAAATTCACTTGTGCTGGAAGCCTATGTTGGATAGAAAAAGTAGTCAGTCTTATGCTGTCGTTATGTTTCAACTCCATAATAAGTTATATTTCAGCATAGAACCAAAGTTACTTATGTTTATTTAGTTAGCTTCATTTCAAGTTTTGTTACTTGGTTTTATTTCAAGCAAAACGTTCCTTAAAAGATGGTATGCAAAAAAAAAAATTAAGTGCCATGAAACACCTTCTCTCTCAATAAAGTCCAGTTTCAAAATGAATGATGGCGTCTGCACTTTATCTTGCAGATATCCGACAGACGATTGCCCTGACGTTGTCGTCTGCTCGTCATGGAATGCGACGATGGAGATTTTGCCAAACAGCTCATGCGAGAAAAACTTCGGCACGAGCGGGCCGCTTACGACGTGTTTTATGACCACCGGGCCTGGGGACCCCCAGAAAGGTGGGCGGGGTCAGTTACGGCCGATTAAGATTTGAAATTTCTCCTGGTGACAAAATTGCTTTGTTTGGAAATTATTTGACTGTGCTGCATCTTGTATTGCATCTCAACTCGTGTATCTCAGTTTCGTTGCTCGTGTGTTATAATACTAACGATGAGATGGGAAATTTGAAACCCATCACTTTGAAATCATGACCCTCGGAATAGATAGATTTGTAAATGTAACATGTTACATCAGATATTTGTAATCTTCATTCCGATGACCCCATTTTGAAGGCAATTAGGCCAATTAATTTTGCAAATTGGAAGGCAAATATTTTGATGGGTTTTGTAGCTCGTGCATCTTGGAAACAAAAACAATGTAAAAATAAAAATGGCTCCAATTTAAAAAATGTTTTTGTATTTACTTTAGCCAATAGATTAACTGGACAAATAAAATTAATAAATAATTTTAATTGGTTCAGATATTCATATTGTCACATTGTAGTACATTTGGCCACCTTTCTGATAATATAAGTAATTATAAGGACTTACTTCATTCTTAAAACTTATTTTTGACTCTGACAGAAATTTTCCCTGACTTTACCACTTCATGATTCAATTCCTCTGCTACATGTTTTTCCTGATAACATACTTTGTTATCAATTGTTGTTATCAATTCCATTGCACCAGGGACACAACTGAAGTTTTCCCAAACAATCCTTCCTATTTTTCTCACAATCTTTTTTCTCTTCTCAAAAGTTTGTCAAGGGTGGGCATTGATACTCCTCCACCAAGTGTTGAACCACATTAAATTAAATATCAACAAATTAAGTACTTGTTGTTAAGTACTTGTTATTAAGTACTTGTTGTTATTTTGTTTTGATAACTTCTGTCATCTTAACAAAGCATAATGATTGTAGCTACTAAATCAATATTATCATTGTTATTCTCCATGTTACCTTATCAAGCTTGTGGCCAAATGTTATATGCTCTCATTGAAGTTTGTTTAGGAAAATCCCTGCATTAAATTATTCATTAAATTATTTTTAATTTGTTCTTATTTATTTATTATAAATTACTAAACCTCAGGCCTCCTTGGGGCAGGGGCAGACCAGGCTTCCCTCATGAATATTCGGCAGTTCCCAGGTATCCGGGTGGAAGGATGGAAGGACCTGCTGCCAAGAAATTCAGGGGGGAGTGGTTAGTACTCAACCAATAACATTTGATCTTGTTTGCATAACTTATGCTAATGACTAACCAAAATGGTAAACAATATAGGTAAGCAAGGATTAATTGATAGGAATAATTAAAGAGAAGCCCATTAGAAATCACAAAATTATTATTTATTTTTATTTATTTATTAATTATTTATTTTTATTTATTTATTTATTATTTATTTTTATTTATTTATTTATTTTTCTAAACAAAATGAAGGGTCGTCCGAGGATCGCTTATACATTTTGTAATAGCATTAGACAACAGAAACTAGAGTGAAACAGAAACAAGCAACATTGTCAACAGAAAATCGAGTTCACTTAATGGATGAAGAAGTGGTTATTGAGGTTTAAGGATGACACGCAAGATTTGAAGTGAGAAAATGTTGAGGAGTTAATGACATCGTGTGGTTGTGAGTTCCAGGGTTTGATAATTTGGTTGGTGAAGAAATGCTGCCTGTGATTGGTGGAGTATTTCTCTTGGCGTAAGTGAAGGGGGTGACCATGGGTTCTGGAGGCTTGAAAGTTAGGGAATTGTGGAATGCTGCATTTAACATGACCATAACCATGGATCATTTTAATAAATTTATTTATAATTATGACCTTATTTATTAAGAATTGATAATTTGATTAACTATACAACAAGTAATTGGTATCTTGTTTTTATGCACTTATTGTTGCGTTTGCATTTTAAGCATTTTGGATGTTTAAGTAGGAACGAAATGGTTCTGATTTAATGTTAATGTTGATGAATTAATGGAAAATTAATTGGAATTTGCTTCAAAGGAAGTGATTTCGTGAAGCATTCTAAGAATCCAGAATTTAGAAAATACTTGAATTGTGATTTTGTTTTTGTTTTAAACTCGCTGAGTTTTGGCGTTTGTTTGTACGAAGTAGGAATAAGTTATCCTACTGCCATTTCTGTTGCATTGTATTGTTGCATTCTGTTGCATTGCATACAAAAAGGTGATGAGGTGATGACTCATATCTTATACGTAGTTTGAGTTTTGTTAGCAGTTCATGTTTGAATTCGGGACATAATTTCATGCAAAAAATTTAAGAGATCCTCCGTGGATTTAATAATTTGGATCTGAGGAACATCTTTGAGTGCTCGTTGAGAAGTTGTTAATGTGAAAATGGATGGCTAGCTAGGCATTAGAACTGAGGATTAGAACAATTGAATTGTCTTAATTAAGACTTGTGCTGTTAAATACCTTAATTAAGTTATAAATAAACTATATTCTTGATTAAATTAGGTTTTAGATGAAATTCAATAATTCAAGCAGTGGTAATTATCCCTGTGTAACTTTTTTTGTGGTGCAATCATCGTAGACCTTTTGATCATTTTCTCCCCAACGAAGGCTCGACTTCCCATTGGTCGGTCTGCCGGGCATTCCCCCAAGGGGAGCTTGGCATCACTACCCTAGGCAGGACTTCCATCATCATCATCATCAGTACTACCATAGGTTCCCTGCTTCTTCTGCTGCCGCTTCTCAGAGGTTTGTTGCTGAATTTTGTATTTTATTTGGTTTTTATGATTCTTATTTTAGTTTAATAGTTTAATTTAGTAGTTTAATATGATGATGATGATGATGATGATGATAATGGTAATGATATGAATCATTTTGTGATTTTATGTTAGTCATTCAAAGATCAGATTTGATTGGTCAGTTCTGTTGGATGTTGAATGTTGAAGCAACATTTGCAAAAGCTTTTTGTTTGTGACGACATCGCATTTGCCAAATGTTTGCAAATGATTACTCATAAGTACAAATAATGATTACTCATAAGTACAACTAACGATTACTCATAAGTACAAATAATGATTACTCATAAGTACAAGTAGCGATTACTCATAAGTACAAGTAGCGATTACTCATAAGTACAAGTAACGATTACTCATAAGTACAAGTAATGATTACTCCTAAGTACAAGTAACGAACGAGTACTAAATTATCCGTTAGTGCCTCAGTTAATTATTGCTGCCATCTGAATATGATTTCTCGTGGCATGTGTCATTTGCTTCACTGGTTTGAATATTATAAATTAGAGTCCCTGGTCAGCTAATCGTTTGTTAATTGATTGTAGAGGATAATAACGATTGCCTGCAAAATGTTTCGCAATCTTTTTAACATTGCTAGATTCATCACCATCATAATCATCTTCATCATCATATCATATTGTGATAGTTGTCATCATCATCATCATCATCATCGTCATCTTCATTGAAGTCATGGTCGCTGCATTGAATACAAAACTTGAGAATCACCCCCCAACCCATGAAATTTACAGCGGTGCTTCCTCTGCTTCTTCTTCTTCGCTTCAACATCCGTTGTCGGCGGCGACCGGGTCGTCGTCCGCGAAGGGCGTCGGGGAGACTCCGAGGGACGCGAAGGAGGCTCAGGATCCTCTGGAAAGATTGAAGGAGGAGAGTCTGTGCAGGTCGCTGGAGGAATTCTTTGTGCAACACAAGGATGAGGAATGGTCAGCTATGATGTTGTTGTTGCTGGTGTTGTTACCATTGTTGTTGCTGTTGCTGTTATTGTTGTTATTCTTGTTGTTTGGGTTATTTATCATTACTGCTGTCGTCTGCAGCTTTTGTGTCGTGAGGTTTTTTTAAGCTCAAATCCTCTTTTGTAACATGCAACGTGACTCATGCTTCTCTTGATTGTTTATCAGTTTGGAATTATTTCTTCTTCTTCTTCTGCATCAATTTATCTTTCTCATGTGTTCTCTCATTTTCTGCAAACATCAATTGACATTTCGATGACCCCTACGTGCTGCCCGATTGGTCAGGTTCAAGCACAAGTACCACCCCCAGGAGTTTCACAGACGAATGGCGGAGAGGAAGGCGATGGTTAAAAGTCGGAAACAGGTTTTCGAGAAGCTGATGAACCTCAACTTCCTGAGCAAGGTCAACCTGGAAGTGGGTCGGGTCAAGGACATCGTCAAGATACTCGACGCCGGTTGGTGCCGATACAATTCTAATGAATGGTTCATGGTTTGTTGTAATATCAGTGTTATTATTTTTATTATTATTATTACATAAAATATGTATTATGATAATGGTTGTTATCATTATTATCGTCATTTATGATTTAAGTAATTATTAATGTAATTACTTATTATTATTATTATTTTTACTATTATCATCATTATTGTTGCTGTTGTTTTTGCTTTCTTTGCTGACTGATAATAACTCCACATGCATGTTGAGGATGGTTTTTGACTGAAAGTCCATTTGCTTTGAAGCTGTCATTTTGATGGAAGGAGGAACGGAAAAGGATCTCAAGGTTCTCGATCAGGAAGAAGACGTCGCAGGATCCCAGTGAGTTCATGTTTATCATCATCATCATCGTCGTCGTCATCATCATCATCATCGGCAACAACATCATCAGCAGCCCACTGTCACCATCACTTTGTCGATCAATAAATCTCCTTTAATACATGCCATCATTACCATCACCACATCATCACCATCATCGTCATCATCACCATCATCGTCATCTTCTTCACCTTTTTTCATATTTATTAAACAGGACTGCTGATGGCAAATCAAAGCTTCCATCGAACAAAAAGAGACTTCCTGTAAAGTTCACTGTCAGTTGATTGTAACTTGAAAGTTAAAAACAAACAAATTAATTAATTAATTAATTAATTATAATGATTATTATTATATCAATTATTACATTATATCAATATGATTATTATTATTAGTATTATTATTATTTTTTATTATTAGTAGTAGTATTATTATTATTATTATTATTATTTATTACATATACATTCTTAATTGTTCGTCATAGGTAACCAGCTTAGACTTGCAGAGTATTATAAATGAATATGTCATTATAATAATATTACATAATAATAATTGTGATATTATACAATAATGTAATATGTAATAATAATAATAATATTATTATTATGTATAACATAATATAACACCGAGCTGTTACGATAATAATTTATTTCCAAGTCTTATTAAATTTAAAAATTGCTAAAAATTAAAAAAAAACTTACTTAATTTAAAATAGTTTTAAAATATTAATACTTTTTATTATGACATAATATTAATATTAATTATTAAATCCCATCATCATCTTCTGATGTCATGATAGGAGCCTCTAAGACTGGAGAGGAATCCATCGAGGTTGAGAGTCACCGCTGAGGTTAACAGAGGATGATGATGATGATGATGCTGTTATGGTGGTGAGGATATGATGGTGGTAGTGGTGATGATGATGATTGGGGTGATAATAATGATGATGGTGATGAGGATATGATGGTGGTGGTGATGATGATGATGATTAGGCTGATAACAATGATGATGATGGTGGTGCTGATGATGAATGATGATTTCGCTAACAATTCTCAATGAAGTATAGAGAAAGGAGATGTGTTTCATTTTCAGAATGATGGCAACGTCTCTGACAGCGGATCAATATCAGATTCTGACGATGAGACAGGCAAGTGGTCGTGATGATGATGATGATGCATTGACTAAGGAATCACTACAGTCATTCAGTGTAGCTTTATTTGTTAAGATGGATGACTGAAGCAGCCATGATGCATTTAATTTGTTAATTTAAATATTTTTATGAATTAATTTCATAATAAAACGTCACATGATTCTGTTGTTGTTGTTGTTGTTCATTCGTTTCATCGACCTTCATTCGTCGACTCTTCAGCCAAGAAGGTGGCGCCATCCACTCCGCCCCTCCCACCCAAGGACGCAAAGAGCGACGAAGAGGAGGACGAGGAGGAGCCGGCGGACCGGAACAACGGGGTCGTTGAGTGCTCGGAGGGGCAGAAGTTGAGACCCCTGCACAGGACCGTGTCGTTGTTTCTGAGGAATCTGCCGGTCACTGTCACCAAAGCAGAAGTCGAGGATGTTAGTCACTAATGCATAATAATGTATGCTAATAAATAATAATATAGGATATTGCATACTTCCTTCAGAGCAACTCGGACAGCCAATGATGCATATTAATAAGTGTCAAGGCATAAATAATGTCTCTGATTTGTTGCTTCTATTTTTGTTAATCTTTAACCAATAAATCCTCATCACAATCGTTCCACCCACCCGACTTTCCAGCTCTGCAAATCGTACCCCGGCTTCCTGAGGGTGGCTCTGCAAGACCCTCAACCCGAAAACAAGTTCCTCAGGAGGGCTTGGGTGACCTTTGAACCGTGGGTCAACGTGAAGGACATCTGCTGGAACATGAGTAGTCTCAAGGTGAGTCTGTTCATTGGTGCATGACATTTGGAAGGCAAACAATGCAAAATATAGTTCTTAAAGTTTCATCCTGTGACTTAATGAAGTGTGGTAAACAACAGATTAACCATATCCCCTGAATTGGAACAGTCCACATAATGGTATAAGTCATATAAATATTATACAGATTAGTAATCATCATTATTATTATTATTTATATATTCAATAATTGTGCATCCTAATACTAAGTCAAGGTAGCCTCGAACATACCTCTGAATCCATATAAATATTATATAAATTAGTTATTATTATTATTAAATTGAGATAATCACTAATCCTGAATACTGAGCCGAGCCTCGACCTTTGAACCGACCTTACGACCTCAGATCAAGGACGTCGAGCTGAAGCCGACGGTGAACAGCGAGTTGAAGCAGCGGGTGAGGACCGTCAACGGACTCGTCTGCCACAAGTCGGTCGCCAAGCAGGACATCAAGCACATCGTCAAGGTCGTCCAGAATCTCGACTCCCTCCACGGGGTGTGGGACGACCGAGAGGAGGAGGAAGAGGAAGAAGAGGAGGGTGGCGACGGCAACTCGGGTGGTCGGAGGAGGGGAGTCTCGGGGGAAGCGGAAGGCGAGGGTGCAGACGGAAACTCCGAAGAAAGGAAGGAGGTGGGAAGGTTCACGAGTCGTCGTGATTTTGTGATGTCATCATCTCCTATTTTTAACGATTTCATTGTTTGTTGTTGTTGTTGTTTTTGTCCAAGTTTTTGAAAAATTCTGCTCATTTGGAGAGGATTTTGGAAAACCGTTGCATGTTTAGAAAATATTCGTGTTTTGAAATTCAAGTTTTAAAAATCAAGTCCATCCATTCAAACCCTAGCTGTTGTTGCATTTAAATTTAATTTAATTAAATTGTTGCTAATTAATCTGTTTTATTGTCATAATTGCTTTTATTTTTAGATTTTAGCACGTAAATTAAAAAAAACCCCGTCTTCTCAGATCTTTGGCTTCGTGTCCAAAAATCCGCTCCTGAAGAACATAACGGACTTCTTGGTGGACGAGGGAAGTTACGAGGAGGAGGCATTGCTCGACAAGTCTGGATCATACTGTGAGATCATCCTTTCTGATGATGATGATTATGATGATGATGGTGGTGATGATGATGAAGAAGCAGTGGTAGTGATGATGATGATTGTGATGATGGTGGCAGTGGTGATGATGAAGAAGTGGTGGTAGTGATGATGATGAAATTGGAGTTAGTCGTTCATAATGCATGCTTGCTTTACTTTTAGCCTCTGCCCATTGGTCACTTCAGTGGTTTAATTTTAATTCATTTCCTTATTTTCTACTTTTTTTTATTAAAATCATTTTCAAATTCTCTAAATTACAGCTTTAATTAAATTCTGCAAAATGTTTGTTTGTTATTTTTTGCAACAGGGGACGACTACGACGACAGACCGAAACCCGCCCACGCGGAGGTCTTCATTGAGAAGGATGCTGAGCTGCTGAAGGCAACGTTCACTTTTTATCATTATTTAGTTCAGAATATATGATTGATTGATTGATTGATTTATTGTTTTCTTGGTATCAATATAATACAAATAACAATATAAGAACCGCGAGTAAATGATACCAAAGGATGCCCGAAGGGAACAATGTTCCCGCTAGATGAGCAACCTATATATATAACAACAACAACGACAGTATTGGCAATAGTTCATTTATGTATGCAGCAAACAGAACTTTGATGATGATTAATGATGATAATAATGATGACGGTGATGATGATGATGATGATGGTGATTTTTCATTTCCAGGCCCTGGACAAGATGATCCTGTACCTGAGGATCGTCCACTCCCTCGACTACTATGTGGCTGCAGATTACCAGGACGAGGATGCCATGCCACACAAGTGCGGAATCATACACGCCAGGGCGTCCAAGCCGACTCACAAGGTCACGCAGAGCGACGGTGAGTGGGACTGCGCCTCTGTAGATCCTGGTGATGATGACGACGATGATGGTCATGATGATGATGAGGATAGAGATCCCCTTGTGTTGCTTCAGTTTTTCTCTAGGATCGAGTAAATTATAAATAACACGTTAATTATGCTGACTTGGGTTCTTGTAATGTAGCTTTTGATTTGGTCTTCTTTTGATTGCCTGCTGTCATTGTCTGTTCATCAACAGTTATTACCATAATTATAAGTGCATTTTTATTTCAAAGGTGGGCTTCTCAACAATTATAATAATAATAATAATAGTAGTAATGATTATTATATTAATCATTTTACATATTGATAATAATAATAATAATTTATATTATCATTCTCGTGATATTATTACATGACCTTTGACTCCTTCATTTTAGTGAACGAGTGGATGACCTCGTTTGAGACAAAAATCTCCGAATTCACGACTGGCAAGTTCTGGTTGACCGACGAGGAGATGTTACGGATCGCTAAACACGAAGAAACATATCCTTGGCTGAAAATTAACTTGATTAACTTAATACAATAAAAAATTAATAAAAAAGCATTTAATGATTTATTTAATTTGAATTAATTAAGAAATTAAGAAAAAGATTATAATTTTTATTTTTTTTTATAATTATGAACTCGAAACTCGTGATTCTCCTTTACCCAACTCATTGTCTCCTTCCCCTCATTTCCCATTCTTTTGGATTCTTTCCTCCTCCTCCTCCTCCTCTTCTTCCTCATCTTCTGATTGGACAACACTGAGGTTGAGAAGTTCATCCAGGCCAATTCCCAGGAGCTCTCAAAGGACAAGTGGTTGTGCCCCCTCAGTGGCAAGAAGTTCAAAGGTCCAGACTTTGTCCGGAAGCACATCAGGACCAAGCATGCAGACAAATTGGAACAAGTTAAGATGGAGGTGGCTCGCTTACTGCTCTTACTATCTGTTTACTTTAAGTTTAAAAAGCATGGATGAGATATCTATTGTATAATTTGTGTTTTTAATGATAATGTTATTGATAAGCACTTTAGTAATAAATAATATTACTGACTATGATTAATAGCACATAATAATTCTTCACTTACCTTCCTCCTTCCAGGTTGAATACTTCAACAACTACGCCAGAGACATGCGAAGACCTGGTCCAACGGAGACCACTGCTCCTGTCTCCTCCTCCACCAATCAGCATTCCACATCTTCACCATCATCATCATCATTGCAGGCAGGTCAGAGCACCACCAAACCCTCCTCGGGCCATACCCCGAGGTTCGTCCATCACTACTCACCCATCAGGAGGCCCATTCCGGGGCCGAATGTCATCTACAGGCGTAAGTTTGTCTGCCTATGAGATTTTCCTGATTTGTGTATTTCATTTTTAAGTTTATGTCCAATCGCTGGCAGTGTTTCAGTGTCTTTAATTTTAATATTCAGCATTTTGCCTGTCGTGTTCTGGCAAAAATGATGTCTACTGGTAGACTCTACAGTACGACATTGAATGTATTTATTTAGAATATCAAAGAATTATACATCTATTAATGTATTTGATTTGCAATCAGTTGTAAAATTTGAGCTCTACCATTGAATTGAGATAGTTACCAAACCGAATAATCTGTTTCTTTAACTTTTTGACAGCTCCATACGAAAGTGAGTTGATGAAGTCAAAATTTTTGCTTTTTCAGAAATTATTTCTTAAATAACACGAATTGTTTTAAACAATTAAGTTTACAGATCGTCCTGCATTTTACTCGATTATGTATTTATCGTGATGGCCACTTTTATTGCATTTAAATGCACAAATCCCAAAAAAACTTATTCGATTATTCAAATTAATCAAACCTCTCCTCACAATTAAAGTCAGGAATCCTGGAGAAGCTGCTTACGGACCCAGGGACTTTCTGTCCAGGAGAGCAAGGTAACACAAACTCCCTCGAGCTTCATTCCATACTTGCATCCACTCAACCTGTTCGTCCCGTTTCATTTAACCCGATTAGCTAACCCACCAGTTGCTGATTTCAACGATGAGACTTTTTACAACATGATTGCTTTGATTACCTGTAATTGTCCAATCTATGGATAACATCCACATCCACCACCTCACAATCCACTCATGCCAAAGTAAACTTCATTCGTGCCCAGGTTCCCGAGACCTTTCCTGACGAGGGCAGCAGACCCCAACGGCCAGTTGTGAATCCGACTGCTCCTGGCGTTCACAGAACAACGTTTTGACGAACCATTTGTTTACAATTGCCATCTCAATCGACAAAATAAATAAACAAAAAAAATTAATAAAAAAATCAACAACAACCAAAACGAGACGCGTTCCATCACAAACTTCCATTTATTAAACGACCAGCACGGCAGCTCGAATCGACGAGGCGGGGTCTGCGACCCGGTGCAAGAGACGACCTTCATAGAGGCGGTGCCATCCGGACGTCACGGTGCTGCAAGGAGATAATGGAAAAAAAATCGACGGGGCGGTAGCTGGGTAGCCAGAATGATTGGCAATGTAATCATGACCATGAAAAGTCTTTGCTAGCTGCTTAATCAGACACCTCCAGAATCAGAACAGGTTGGCCAGAGCACACTGCAAAAGCATTTCGACTCCCCGCGAACCACGGCCGCAAGCCCGGAATCATCCTCCGCCACTCCGGGCAAAGCACCTCTGCCGTGGAACTACTTATCCCTAGAAAGCGAAATCAACAAGAGGTCTAGGAAGCACTAAGGATAGTTTAGGGTGACCGACATAATGCAACTGTGCCGAATCGGACAGGGGCCTCGAGTCTTGCATTGCATCGCATCCTCGCAACAGTGAAGCTTATCGGAGACTAAAAATATGAATTACTGTGTTCTTGGACTAATAAATCAAACGGACAGAGCGACAAGACTTCAAAATCGAACCGTCACGTAGGCCGAGCACCTTCGAGAACCGAACGAGCGCCCGGAATCTGCCGAAAGCGGTGGAGCGCGGCGGGCGAGGACGCGACGCCCTGCATGACTATAAGCGACCGACGATCGAAATTGCAAAAACAAAACTCGAAGAGACTATCGAAGTTCGTGACGACGCAGACGGACATCGATAGCTAATAAGATGATGATCGGCCAGCTCCTAGCAGCTTAGTCGACGATGACGGCATCGAAATGATCGGGAGACGACGGTGATTGTACGCGTCAACTGCTGATTTTAATGTAGCATTCTAAATTGAGGTTCGTTTGAGTCGGCGACCGGAACAATTTAAGAAGTTCAAACAGAAACAACGAGAATAATTCACTTAAAAAGAAGAAAAATGGCAACATCGCAACGTCTCGACCCGGAGGTCGGGACGGGACGTCATCGCACGGGCACAAACAGACCACGGCCTCGCGGGGGCCCCTCAGTTCTGGGCCACCCCTTCCTCTTCTCCCTGCACATCCGATGTCCAGAGCTGAAAAAAGAAAAGGAAGCCATGCTAATCCCGAGCCTCGGATCGGATCGTTTAAATTCCGCTTTTAATCCGAGCACGCGTCGACTTATAAAATGCTTTCAAACAAAAAACTGTTAACAAAAGAAACAAACATTTGATTGACTCAAATCTTTAAACCTTTGACCCACTAATTATCCCCTCTAAGAAGATATGAGGCATACAAGTATGACAATATTGGTACATTTCTAGATGACTAATTACTGGCTGGAAAATCCAAACACTGAATGACTGTTCCCACCGCAACGTTATCAAATGATGTGTCATCGAACTGAACAACTTCATCTAATGATTAACCATTAAGGAGTTTCCCTTCTTAAGACAAAATGGCCAATTACCACCTCATCGACACAAAAAGCTTGTCACGACTCGTAACCATCACGTCGGCCATTGCAAAGTGCACGAAACACTCACGGTGAGGTTGTCCCGGAGCAACTGCATTATAAGAGTGCTGTCCTTGTAAGAGTCTTCGTTCAACGTGTCCAGCTCAGCTATGGCCTCATCAAAAGCCTTCAAAGCATTAATAAACGACATGAAAACTAATTAAATGATCATAAGAAAGAATTATCACATCACTAAATACTGAAATTAATGAAAAAACGAGCAGCAAATACCGCGAGACCGAAATAACAAAAGATAATTAGGCTTGCCAAAACATCCATAAGTTGAGAAATAGTTTAAAATTAGAAACAAATCCAGACCTGTTTGGCCAGTTGGCAGGCCTTTTCAGGACTATTGGTGATCTCATAGAAGAAGACAGAGTAGTTCAGCGCCAGACCAAGTCGAATGGGGTGAGTTGGTTGCATCTTTTCTTTGGCCAACTCGAGAGCTTCTTGATAGGCTTTCTCAGACTCTTCCAAGACACCTAAAAAGAGTAATGACTCACCTTCAGAACCAGAGCATGCAAATCAGGCGACAGTTCGTGTCATCTCGGATCGTGCGTTCCGACGGCATTATGAATTTAATCGACCACGTTTTAAACGAAGACATAGATTTTGTGATTGACTCACCAGTCTTGTCTGCTCCAGCAACTTCTGCAAGATACCTGTAATAGTCCCCCTTCATTTTCAAGTAGAAGACTTTGCTTTCAGGAGAAGAAGCCTTGGGAATAAGGTATTTGTCCAGGAGAGCCTTTATAAAAAGAACAAAAGGAGTTTCACAACATAATATGGGCCAATAAAAGACAAAATGGCTTATGTCTGGAAATTGTCTCTTGCAATTTAGCTCGCACGTCTGCCACGCAATTAAATATTAAAATGATTTCACTAACCAGAACATCGTGGCACACTTCTTTCAACTCAGTCTCGATTTTCTCTCTGTAACCTTTGGCCATTTTGCATTTTTTCTCATTTCCTTCGGTTTTCTGCTCGATGCTGGAAATGACACGCCAAGACGATCTCCTGGCTCCAACAACATTTTTGTAGGCAACTGAAAGCAAATTCCTCTCCTCGTTGCTCAGTTCATTACCCTGCTCTGTCACTCTCTTCATGGCGCCTGCCATGTCGTCGTAACGTTCAGCCTGTTCGGCCAATTTGGCCATTTGTACTTGTTCATCTTTGTCGCCCTCAGACATTTTGACAGAAAGTTCAACAACTAAACTGATAATTCAACGAGAAACGCGTCAGTTAGGAAGCCGGCTGCAGAAGACCAACCCACTAATCGGAACAAAATGGCTCCGAGCTAAAAGACTACTCACGCCTCTTCGCGCAATGCGCTGTGCACATGCGCACATATAGTTCTCAGATAAATTATTATAATACAAGTCATTTCTACCTCCCTCTGCATCCGTTCAGCGCAGCATTTGTACGTAGGAATATTTTTTGAATGAATTTTCTGCTGGCCTGCTTTGCTTTTATTTATTTAACCATCTTAGATACACGAAGAGGTCGATAGGAATGTTTATCAAGATTCCACCAGCGATTCGAACAAAGCGAATATTTTAAAAATTCAAATGGAAACAGATTTCTAACAGCACATTCGAGAGAGGTTATGGTTCATCTGTACATCTCGAATGCCGGGATCGAGTTAATCTGCTTTTCTGCTTTGCAAATGCCTTTCCATTCCCTTATTCCAGGCATGAGGATGGGAAAATTCCTCCTGGCAAACTTGATTTGCCTTCCTAAAACACGTGGCCGAAGCTTACTTAACCTCTGCATCCACGTTCAACATAGCAAACATCGCAGACACGCAAATTGCTATCATGAATTGCTAGACGATTTCTGTCAAGTCAGGCCTTTCTCAGAAGTAATTACTGGTTTTAATGGGATAAAATCCTACGATCTGACAGAGATATTTAAGTATTATTTACACAAATGCTTTTAAAAGTTCCCACTATTTTTTTTATTGTTTGTTTACCATTTACCGATACAAAAAAAATGTATAAGAAAAATTCGATTCAAACGGGGGAGCCCTTAGAAAATATCGTGACAACTCTAAGGCGATCGATTGGCATTTTCCAGCACAGCATCTCCCTCTTTTCCAGGAGCGTGACAGAAATATTTGCCACTGGAGGCCGTCAAAAATGTAATTAATTTCTTCTTGTGGTTTTTAGGGTAGGTTCGGGTGCGCCATCAGAATTTAATGTTTTCCTTTCAACTCTCTTCAATATATATTCGTGTGACAGCTTAATGAAAGATGATACGAGGATGTGATCCAATGTAGGGGAGTTTATATCTCTCAAGAGAATCACAAATACAATGAGTAATTCGGTCATAAATTACCGGGAAAACATTAATCGAACAAAATGCTCTCCTACGCCATCGTAATTACATAGTCACTCGTCAACCTGATGGTTGAATCTTATCTTTCACTTGATAACTACATAAAGATAGTTTATGTGACTGGCACGAATGATTGTGATTGACTAATTGCCCTTGCGAAAGTCTAACGCAGTTTCGGCAACAGGCTCCCATCGCAATCGGTACTTTTTCTCGACTCGTACATCATCGCTGACGAAAGTAACAAATGCAGTCATTCCAGACCTCCGAAGCGTTGGAATTCCTACGCTGGGGAGTCATAAATCCACAACAACAGCCTGCAACAACAGCAGCATCAACAACAGCAACAGTAGCAACAACAACAGCAGCAACAGTAGCAACAAAAACAACAACAACAACAGCTTCCAGCTTGTAGAAGAGGCTTTCCACTCAAACCAAATAAACATTTCGCACGGAAAGACGCCTCTTTTTTGCACTCACGTTTTTGTTGTGACGTCATTCCTGGGTTGTTACGTCATGGGTTTAAAACAAAAAGTGCTGTTTATCGATTACTAGTGTTAATTGTTGTGGGTGTTTCGCAATGTCTTGTTGGGCGTTGGCCGCTGCTTGTTGCGTTGATGATGATGTTGATGACGATGACGAGGACGATGATGATGATGACGACGACGATGACAATGATGATGACGACGATGATGATGATGATGATGACGATGATGATGATGATTATGTTAGCTTTTCCTGACTTTGCTTTTTAAAAGATTTGGTTAATTATTTTTTAAAACGACATAATACCGGAATTAAGACGATATTTTTAGAAATCTGTTTGGTTACGTTTAAAAATAACCGTTGAAATGTCTATGAAAATGTTGCAGACGTCGAGTAGAAAGGCGCCAACTGGCGATCGTTTTGTAAGTTTTGTTAAAAACCCAACGAAGTTAATTAATGTTCAATTATTTCAAAATAAATCTTATCTTTTTTTTATTAAATCCCAATATTTTCAACAACGTAAATTAGTATATATATATATAATAATATTAAGAATAATAACAATAATAATATTAATATAGTTTTTTGTTTTTTATTGATTTTGGATTTGGATTTTTGAAATAAAACTGGAAATAACTTTTTAAAATAAATATATATATATATATATATATATATATATATATATATATATATATATATATATATATATATATATATGTATATATATATATATATATATATATATATATTAATATATATATATATATATATTTATTTTAAAAATAAATATATATATAGAATTCCTTTCCTTTATCTCTTTTCTCCATCAGTAGCACAAATCACTGTCGACTTGGAAAGCTTACCAACCAGGCAATCAGACCCTGATCTGCATCATCACCTCGTAAATAAAGACCCAAAAGGGCTCCTAATCCGTGGCATGGGATGACAGCGTGTCACTTTGTTATGTTGTTGTTTCTCGGGAAACATGTAGCTAAACATCCGAGAACATACTCGGTTCTTGTGAGTCTAGTTAACTGATTTTTAATAATAGTTAAAGTATTTGATTGTTTCAATACTAATTTAATTAATTATATTAATGCCAATTTATAATTCAAATAATTTATAATTTAAATAATTATAATTATTTTTAGTGTATCACAAATATAAAATTATTAAGAATGGAATAACATAACAATGAAACCACCTTGAAATAACAACGCAGTTTACAACAACAACAACAATTCCATGCATCGTGACAAGTTTTCAAATAGAATCGAGTAAAGACACATTAATAACAAATAATTTTTATATATATTTATTTTTATATTTTATAATTTTTAAATATATTTATACATTTATATAATATATAATTTATATAATTCATGTATTTATTTATTTTATATATAATTATTATTTATGTATTATATTTATTTTATTATTTACATAATATTATTTTATTTTATTTTATTTATTTCCATACTCGACCAGTTGGGCCATTGGTGAATACATTATACTCAGTACAAACAAAATTCAGCGTATTGTATTTAGTGGTACAGACAAGTACCCATCTACCTCTGCTAATAAGAGATTGATTTTGGTATAGAATTACATTTAAACATTAATCAAACATATGAGGTACCATGCGACCATCGGCCATCATTTATCTAGCGCCACCTTCCCGAGACGACATGGGATTTGAGCTACATAAGTGGCTACAAATGTATTTATGGCTGACACTCACGTCACGTGTCACGAGATCATTATTTGCATTGTTTTTTAAGTCCCTTTCCCGAGCCACAAACAAACAAACAAACAAACAAACAAGCAAACAAACAAACAGACAAAGGAGGTCACCTCGATTTTCATTGCAGGTTTACCTAATTTTTCTGTACTCGGTGACCCCTACCCTGCCAAAGGATCTTGTGCCCACCATTGTCTGGAGCCAATCAAAGTCTTTTATGTACATCTCCCAAGACTTTGATCTTTCTGATGGAATTCTTCTTCAAGACGAGCATGGAAAGATTTGCCTGAGGCAAACTTCGGGGGATTCCTCTGAGGATCCCTGTCGGAGCTCCAAAGCGGAGTAATATGAAACATAATTTTAATCTAATATTAAATAATTAATATAATAATATTAATATTATTTTAAAAAAATCATTCTAATTCCTTCTAGTCTCCATTTAAGAGTGTAAAGTAAAAACACTCGTCGGAAACTCATTTCATCCGGATGACTTCGACTTGTGGATTTAAAATTAATTAAAATTTAAAAAGGGGATGTTGGGGGTTTTATTTCTGAGGAGGAGAGGGGTATTCAAAAATTGGGGGGTATTAGGCGTACCCCTCTTAGATTCCTGCTCGAAGTATTGTTTCCGGGGTTTATGTAGCGCTAGTTTTTTGGTACACGATTTCTTCAAATTCTTCAGAAGTATTTGACAGGTTTAATGAAGTTTAAAGACTGGAATGAAATTCAAAATGAATATTCAGAATATTATTTTCAAATCCGACTGGAGAATATTTAAGAATTAATAGTCCGTGTGGAAGCTAGAACTAGGAAGGAGAATGGCCCTAGAATCGCTTTGGAGTTCTGACAAGCTGTGGAGAATTGGCTGAAACTTATTTGTGAATTTAAGTGAAAACAATTTTATTTAGTATTAGAATTTAATTAACTCATAAATGGAAAAATTTAGAAAGTTTAATAAATTTTAAAAATTTAGTAGAAAATATTCGTCATGACCTTTTGGGAGCTGCTACGTTACGTTAACTTAAGTCCAGTTAAGTTCAGTGATGGAAGAAATGCTGTGGCATTTTGATTACATAACTTTCTTACATAAAGAAATATATTCTTGGACATCGTCTTTATGTGTCCCTGACCTTCAAAAAAGCATCACAATGGAAAATTCGTAAACATTTTTTAAACTTCAATTCAACTGCCAAATGCATTTCTTTACAAAATCTGGGACAAAAACATGTCGAATGTTGATAACAATGATGAACGCTTTTGTATAAATTGTTTTGCCAAGTTATTTTCTCACCAGTTGGTCCACTGAAGATATTATTATTATTAATATTATTATTATAATTTTATAATATTATATTTTATTTATAATTACTTTATTTGAAATATACATATTAATATATATTTGAATTATATTTTGAATAATATTATTTTTGTAAATAATTTTATGAGTAATTTTTATTAATATTATTTTAGTTTTAATGATATCATTATAATATTACATTATTATTAATATTATACAATATTAATCTTATAATATTATTATTATTTTCGTTGTTGTTGGTTCTTGAAATACGAGACCTGAACTAGGCCGTCATTTCCTTTGTGTTCACAGATGTTGACGAGTTATGAATTAAAAAGGGGTCCAAAAACGATTTGAAATTCAATCGAAAGCTGAACAGAATAATTTGAGATTATTAATGTATTAAAAATATAATATATATAATATATATTAATGTATTATTATGTATTTGAATGTATCAATTTAAATTTATTGTTTGTTAAATCGGTTAATTGGTTATCAAACTAACTATTTATGCCTCTTGATGGTCCTCCTTGTCTTTCAAGTTGAGCAGAGGACAACTATAAAGTTCATTTGGTGAACACACACGTAACGTAATGTACCTTTAATGTACCTGTAATTTAGACAGTCTTACTTTGGAATTAATATTATTAATTATCTATTAATATCTGAAAATCTATTAATATTTTGTTCATTATTAAACCCAACATGAGACAGAGTCGATTTACTATCTTTGTTCAGCAAGAGATTGTTTACTTAACTCAGAAATAACTTCAGTTCAACAGAAGACCAGAAGAATTGAAATGAAAAGAAATGATATTACGTAACCAACTTTTACAATAATAACGTTTGTGTGGCACACGCCGTAAGAAGAGGTGAACTTGGATTTACTGAGTTACAGTTAAACGTTAACAACAACATACACGACATTCCAATGTTTTTGCGAATCATAATTTCATTTATTTCTTAAATGTATTTATTTCTAATAAAGTCAAAGGGGTAGTTTAATCACTTGCATGACCTACAATGATATCAACAGTATGTTATAATAATAATGTTTTGGCAAGCACAGCATAAAAACATTGATATGAAAATTGTGCAATCGGATGATAACACAACATTTGTGCAAGACCCATGCAAAACTTGTCGCACGGTTATAGAAGAACTGTTTATAGAACCTCACATGGGAATTTGGTGGCTTCCAATGTAAACTTAGGGCTGAGTGACCTATAAATCGAGTTAATGAGAAGGGAAGTTGTTATGCTGGCCATAAGATTATTAACTAACTAGTTTGCAATGAAGATTGTAAACTAGCCGGTTGGGACTGGAAGGTAATATTGTAATAAAAATGCAAAGCAACCAGTTTGTACTGGTAATTATAAACTCACCGTTGTGATGATAAGATTGAAAAATAACTATTTCTTAATCTGAATATCTAAAGCTGAATACTAGATGAGTCAACAGTCAGGGTTTTCCGAGATTTGATTGCAGAGACCGAGATCTCGTGAAATTCACAAATTTTTCAAAAGAACTGCCCTGGATAATATAAATTATAGGTTATAAAAAAGATTATGGTAGAATAATTATATATTATTATATGGCAGAGTAATTGTGCAATAATTGAAGGGTTTGTCGCAAGGAATCGCAATTTAGGATGTATTTGGGCCGTTTGGCCAATTTGCCTCACGAATGAATTTGAATACTTATATATTCAATATAACTTAAATATTATTAATTACATTCAAAATATTTTAAACATTTATAGTTCAAATTTGTAATTAATTCAGGATTAACCAGAAATTTATTGTTTATTAAACTTTTTGAAGTTGGTCATTAAGCTTGTTAATTAAGATGTATTATTTTTATTATTAAGATTATTATTAAATTATTAATAAATTATAAATAAATTATTATTAATAATTTTAATACATAACACTCTGAATTGATGAATAAACAATGAATGACAACAGAGATTTGCCGAAACTGTTGTCCAAATCTGTTACCAGTTTACATGACTAGTTAAATAGACATTCATTAACAGTATTTGTTTTGGAAATTAAGGAGTATACTAACATATCAATATACATTAACATAAATTAACATATATCAACATAAATTTATTTTTATCTCATTTTACTTATTAGACTCGTCTCCAGCAAAAGATACTGCACTTGGCATTAATCGGGTCAGTCCAAGACGGCCGCCCAGTCGGTAGCGTGGCCGAGTGGTCTAAGGCGCTGGTTTTAGGCACCAGTCTGTAAGGGCGTGGGTTCGAATCCCACCGCTACCAGGGCTTTTCGGATCTGATTTTGTGGCCATTACAGGCACGACGTGGATTTCTTGCATTTTAAACTCCAACGTCAAGAGAAGCTCTTTGCCTTTGCCGAGTTTCAACCCCCCCTGTGAAGTTAATCCTCTTTTTAGGAGTCCTTGAAACTTTTGGATGAGAAAGCTGGAAGGTTTGCAGAAGGTGAGAGACTTAAAAAGATTAAAAGAGACTTAAAAACGTGTCGCACTTCACATAGGTTTTTTTGGGGACCTAAATTTTCCATGCGTTGAATTTCCATGCGACGAATTTGCCGCCAAGAGTGTTCCCTCCTAAGATATTAATGTAAATTCATTTACATTAATCATGTAAATTAGTCATGTAGTAACATATTAATATAATTTATCAACTGGTAATCGAATATCAATATAATTTCAAATTATTATAATTTTCCAAGACAACAACTTTCTATTTCAACAAGTTAATGTCAACTGGACTTTTAATAAAACACCGATGGATGGAGTAATTGAACTTCGGCAAACCATTAAAAATGTTTTCTTAAATTCTGAACAATGAATTTTATTCTTTCTAAACCTTGCAAGGGATAATAAATCATAATTTTATGATTTACTTTCGAGATAAAAGGCATTTTTAAGCATAATTACAGCGTCGGCAGAATTTTCTCAATAATTACTCGGCGTCCGTTGAAGAATATTTACGAGATCATAACTGTCATAAAAGCCATAAAAGCACGTAAATCATAATTCGAAGCAATTGTTATTTTATCTTTTCAGCAGATCTTACGTTGAATCCGAAACGAGCAACAAAAGAGTATCACATCGGATCTCCACAAAAGCTAGT
>CM067533.1:1882500-1885000 GCA_034509925.1 Hirudinaria manillensis
AAAATGAAGCACCCAATCAATGCAAAAAATTTGTCAACAAACAAACACTTCTCAAAACATGTTTGTCGTCTGCTTTCTCCATTGTCCTTGCCGCCAATTCTTGACGTCATCGCATGAAGATGGACCGTGCAAACCCTATAATTAGCGTCAACGAGATGTCTGAGCTCAGATAATTTATTGACAATAAAAAAAAAAATATTTGAATTTGAATATCTTTGGTCCAAATATTACGTGCAAAATAAAAATATTATTCATGTTATTATGTTTTCATACAATTTTTTTTTATAAGAGTTTAATGTAATACTTTTATTTCATGATATAATATTTATAATATGATATTTATTAATTATTTATTTATTTATTTGCAGTTATTGTTGCTAATAACGTTGTCAAAGACGCTACATAAAGTTACTGGTAAAGATACCATCGTGATGATATTATAAATAAAGGAATTCTCTGTTTTATTAACTGATTTTCATCTATTGTTTAACTTTCATCAAAATATTTAACCACTGAATATTTTAATATTATATCATATATAAATTAATTTTGTATTATTTAATATTATTAATAAATACTTATTTTAATAAATAGAATTATTGTCCTATTATTATCCTATAATATTTCAGCTTAGTCAAACAAGAAAAAAAATTGAGCAAATTTATCTAGCGCATGCTTTTCAAACATTTACAAAGTATTCGTCATCCAACAGATTAAGTTAAGCCTTCAAGTGTACTGAGAGAATTCTCAGAATAAATCCTTCTTGAGTTGTAAGGGAAAGTAAAGGGTGTAATAATAATAATAAAAAAAAATAAAATAAAAAAAATAATAATAATAAATAATAATAAATAATAATACGTTAATAATATTAATATAACATATAGTAGTAATAATATTGTTATATTTTTATATTATTATTACATACCTTATAATTATATTTATAACATTATATTATTTAATAATAGTTATGTCATATATAATAAGTACAAACACTAAATATGTAAATATGATTAAAATATTATATAATAATATAATAACAATAATAGTATAATAATAATAATAATAATAATAATAATAATAGTAATAGCAAATTGTCCAAAAACATCTTTGAAATTGGCCCACGGCCCAAAAAATGACAGTTTGTCCAATAACTGCATCCATTGTCATCATACAAAACATATTTTGTTTGCAAAGAAGCATTCGATTGAAGGTTTTATGGTTTTATTGCTGTCGTAGTTCTTGCATTGTTGTTGTTGTTGATGATTTTTGTTGTTATTGTTGTTGCTAGTGTTTCTTTTGATCTTGTTATTGTTGTTGTTGATGTTATTATTGATGCTGCTGCTGCTGCTGTTGGTGGTGGTGTTTCTTTTGATGTTGTTGTTCTTGTTGCTGGTCTTGTTGTTGTTGTTGTTGATGGTGATGATGCTTTTGGCGCCTTCCAAATAAATGGCGAAAAATGCGAAAATGAGAATAAAATGATTGTTCTTCCAAGTAGGACAACAACATTTAAGGTGAAAATTGGTGTAAATCTAGTGAAATTGTAATAACAAAACGTAATTGCAATTGATTGATTGTTAAGCCTCGCCGCATTGTAATTAATTATTGATTATTAATTGATTTCGTTGTTAATTGCACAAAAAGATATTTTATTCTTTTATGTAAACGAACTCAGTCAGCATTATTATAATTCTAACACAGGTGTTATTTTGAAAATAATTAATAATTATTGTTATCTAGGAAATTAATCGTAATAAAGTTTGTCACAATATCAGTGCCAAATCAAGACACATTTATTATTTTGTAAATAATTAATAACAATTATTATTATATAATTAAATTAGTACAATATAAATAGTTCATAATAAGTAGGTCACAATATCAGTGTCAAGTCATAATTTCGAAATAATAATTTCTGAAATAATTGTAGCAGTTGTATTTGCATTTAAATAGTACAACCTAAACAACCTCAGAAGGCCTTCAGTGCAGTGGACTTTCAGTACAAATCGATTCAAGTCAGGATTAAAAGTGAATCCAGATCAATTGTAATTCGTTTTATTACTTTTTATAAAGTACAGGGTCGTTGTACGTTGTCATCCTGTTAATATTAGTACATGATCAATAGACTGTAATTCTGCTAATATTAGTACATGATCAGTACTTTACAAATTATATTTTTTTTAATATTTTTATATTTAGATATATTATTATAAATATTTTTAATTTCTAAATTTATATATTATTATTATTTTTATATTATTGTTAACTATTTTTTATTTTTATCTTTGTTGAACTGAATAAACAGAAGCAATTTTTAAGATCGGTACATTCAAATTAGTAATAAGTACATTGTGATTCATGATGAATACAATTTCAGTACAAACCGTTTTATTTATTTACTTGTTACTAATGCAATTGTAATTAAGTATTAACATTATAACGAAATATTAATATTATAATTAGATACTATTATAATTAATATTAACATAATTAAATATTAATT
>CM067533.1:1890000-1952500 GCA_034509925.1 Hirudinaria manillensis
CTCCTCCCAATATACATGTAAATATTCCGTCCATAAATTATAATAAATTACTAAATTACTATCTGTCTGTCTCTCACGTCATCATGCCTCGAAATTTATGACCTTGTAGACAAGACAGCATGATGGTGAGAAAACTAAAGACATTTTTATTATTCTCGGTTCCTTTCAGTCTTTCTGAGCTGTCGTCGATTGTCGTACGTTTTAAGACCACTTTGTCGTCAAAGGTGTCGACGTTCTTATAGAATTTCTAGAAGGTCAGACGCCTGTAAATGATTTACTCACGAGAGGTTTAGTGGCAGACGTTAAGAGGTTAACTTCAGTTTTCTCACGGCTTGAGAGAGGACAAGTATAATAGTAATATTATAATATTATTATATTATAATGATGATTGACATTCGAACGTTTACGATGTTTATTCCTGGAGCTATTCAGGATCCACTTCGCGAAATTCACAACAGGAACTTAGAAGACTTACAAATCAACTATTATTGTTGTTATTTATTATTATTATTATTGTTATTATAAGTAAGTCTTAAAGTCTGAAATAGAAGCAGAATTGGAAAATACACTCGGAACCAACAACAGCTCAGAACTTGAAGTTTTAACTATTGTTGAACATAATTTATTCATAATACCTTTTGAGGTTGTGAACTAGATTGCATTGAGTCCAAATTTAAATTCTTTTACAACAACGCAGTCAATGTTTTGCAACGTTTCGTTAGGACTTCCGACTTTTAATCGACCAACCGAACTTCCTCTTCCCATGTCGTTGGTGTTGTTGTTGATGTTATTGCTGTTGTTGTTGTTGTTGTTGTTGTTGTCGATAGGTGAGGCAACCAACGACAATATTGTTAGTCATTTTAACAGAAATCCAGTGGATACCTTTCGTTAAAAATCTTTCCTATTGACTTGGTGGAAGATTCGAAAGTAGAATTGACTTTTCTGATTAAAATATTAATTAGTAACAAAATATAGCAATATCAATTAATAGCACAATATTGAAATATTAAAATATTAAATATTAAAATTATTAAGGAATAAGGAAACCAGTCATCCGTGACCAATAACGAGACACGTTCACTGCACATCACGCGTTGTTGTCCTGGAATCCATTTCAGTACATTCGTGTCTTTCTCACGAACAATTTCTCCTTTATTCATTTTTCGAGTCTTCCAACAAACAACCTTCACCTTTGCCGCCACTTGTTGGGGGTGTGGCAGACACGACGAAACTTTGTTGTTCGAAACTTTCGGCCAATAGGAATTGAGGAGACAAAGGTGGGTTTGAAACTTCAATTCAGCATTCAGCAATTTGTCGAATTGTCTCGAATTCACGAGCGAATTTGAAGAATTACTTTTTAATTCTTTTTAATTCTTTTTAAATTCTTTTATTCAACTTTCGACGATTCTTCGAGTTGACGGATTCTTCTTCTGTTTGCAAACGACAAATAAATCTCGGGTTTCCAAAATAGCCGTCCATTTTTAAGTGAAGTGCTTTCATTGTTCGGCGGTATTTTTAGTCATCTTAACGTTTAAACTGAATTATTATTCCGTAAATTCTGCGCTAAAATGTAATTATTAAAACATAATTATTATTCCACAAATAATTACTTTTTTTAAAATCAATTTTTTCTTTAAAATATATTCCTCAAAATTAAAACTTATAAACTGCGCTATTTATCGGCCCCCGGAGCGTGACATTCGAACTCTGACTAACATTAAATTTCAAACCAATGGTAATGCTGATGATGACAACGATGAGGAATTTCCTGTTGCTGCTACTAATGACGACGACGACGATGATGATGATGATGATGATGACGACGATGGTGATGATGATGACCTGCTGACAAGCACAACTCCTTAACACACCTGACCTTCCACTCCAGGTGTGACCCAAGAAAAGATCGAAGAGCTGAGAATGAAGAAGGAACTTCAGATGCTCAGGGAACTCGAAGATGCCTTCGAACAGGACAACAGTCTCATGGACAGGGGATCCAACGATGAGTCACTGGTTGGTTGCATGACTCACGACTATAATAATAATAATAATTATTATATATTATAATAAAATATTATTATACATTATAATAATATATTATAATAATAATAATAATTATTATATATAATAATATATAATATTATAATATAATATATAATGTATATACTAATAATATATAATATATATAATCATATATAATAATAATTATTATTATTATAAATAATAAATAAATAATAATAATAATAACATTAATAACTATTAAATAATAAGAGTTTTTTTGTCACGATGAAGATTTTAATTTATTTTATTGTTTTCGAATTGGTTAGATTTTAATTTGGAGATCAGAAATATTTATTAAAGTTGCCGGCATACGTTATTATTATTATTATTATTATTATTAGTTGTTGTTGTTGTGAATTAATTAATTAATTTATTTATTCATTCATACAAGCGCATTTAAAATCAACGAAATGAAGACTTGAAAATGCTACTGCTTATAATGATGATGATGATGACAACGACGACTACGATGATGGTGACAGCGATGCTTCTTTGTCAGATAATTATTTAACTTATAATCATGTAATTTATTAAATTTATTAAAAATTTATTATATCAAACTACGGATTAACAGGTTAAAAATGCGAATCGTAAACCGCAAAATTATTTTAAATTTAAAAAAAAAAAACAAAAATCCGAAAAATTTGAACAAAAATAGGAATCCTATTTTAGATAGTTTAGTCATTCGAAAACATTTTTAAGGATGTCGGTCTTGATAACGATCCTGGTATTTACCAACGTAACTATATTTAGTTCAATACATGTATTTACGCCGGTTCAAATTTGACAGCATTCTATGAACCAGAGAATTAATGCCTTATATACATTAATATATTATTATTGCATTAATATATTATAATATGTTGCATCAGGTTTTTATTAAATTTAATTAAATTATGAATTTACTTTTTAAAAAATTTAAACAAGTTGGGTTAAGTAGAGGCTGGATTTAAGGGATGGTGGGATTGTAGTTTAATAGTGTGAGAGAAGAATGACCCCCGTGCTCCCCTTGTGACCCCCTTGTAATCCCCTGCGATCCCCTGAGGTCCTCCGTGGTGCCCTTATGGCCCCTTGTGGTCACAGGGCTGTTTAAACGTCCATCCAACCCTTAAAACTAGTTCACTAATTCATGAATCCGTTTTCGTTTTATTTTTAAATTTTTATTTTTCATTCGAAATTGTTGAGGACCTACTGAACGGGTTGAGGTCTTGACGGACGAAAATAGAAAGCTTGCTTTGCCAATAAATTATTTTTGTTCTCAAAATTTGGTGCGCACGTCGTAGTTTTTGGTCGAATGAGAAGCATTGATACATTCATTGGGCAAACGCAAACATTTGGCATGTGTCGTATTAGATAACCAGTCCGTGTAATTATAATATTTATTAAATAATTATTTATACATATACATTTATATTCATATACATGAATATATAAAATATATAAAATATATTCATGTATATATATTATTTTATATTATTTTGTACATTATATATTATTAAAAATGATAAATATATATATTTATATCTATATATTCTATTTAAAGAATAATATTTTGTATAGCCCCCCTGAAGCTCACGCTATATAAATGGCATATTATTATTATTATTATTATTATTTTATTATTATTATTATTATTATTTTATTATTATTATTATTATTATTACTATTATTATTATTACTATTATTATTATTATTATTACTATTATTACTATTATTATTATTACTATTATTATTATTATTATTATTATTATTATTATTATTATTACTATTACTATTATTATTATTATTATTATTATTACTATTATTATTAAAATAAACATTACTGATAAAATGTAATACTATTAATATTAACGACAAACATCTGTCACGAGACTCGCGTTCCGAGCGGACGCTACACAAAATACATACAATTTCTTCGACTCCATGGAAGTTTAAATATCTTAAAAGACCTTGAATGAATATAAAATGCAAGTCTCTCAACTTAGGTGTTTCAAATAAACAAACTGTTTAATTAATAATTAATAAACTAATTAATAATAATATTATTATTCATTTATTATTATTATTATTAAATATAATATATAAATTATATACAAACAATGTATTGCTTTTTGTGTTGAAAATGAGGGTGATGACGATAGGTAAAATGATATATATATATATTTTTTATTATTATTATTACTATTATTATTTTATAACTCATTATGTAATAAGTAATGACGATAGGTAATATGTAATAAGTTTATTCTTGATCATTATCATGATCGACGTTGATTATCATCAACATTGTTGACGTGAATATTTTATGTTAATGAGCTGAAAATGCCCCGCAAATGAAGTACGATTGAATAGGTACTTCCCTAATCAACAGTTGAGCTTCGCTATCATCCATTGTTTGGTTTTGTTGGTTTTGTTGGTTTTGTATTTTTATGTTTTTTTTTTAATTTAGAGTTATTCGATATTATTTCTTAAAATATTTATTATTAATATAAAACTCACTAGTTAATACGGATTATTAACTATGTTAACGTCATAATACAGGTTAAATAGTATTGGTATATTTTATATTACCACTGTGATACTGCATATTAAGTTATCATAATAATAAAATTAAATAAGAAATAATAATTATTAATAGCGATTATATTGCTGCTAAATTATTTATCATCATTTATGTTTATATATTATATTATTATGTATTATTATGTATTATATTATTTATATTTATTTATAATATTATATATTTACATATTATATTACTATAGTATTTATATTTATTTATAATAATATATATTATATATTATCATAATTATTTCGATTTAAATGCTCTCAACGAAAACAACGAGTCAATTGTTCAGACTCAGTAATCATTGAGGACTGGTACGTTCGGGTACAAAATAAAAAACAAACATTAAAATATTGGCGGTAATTCGAAGAATTTCATTTGAATTAAATATAATATATTTAAAAAATATTTGAATATATTTGTTTTATTTAATATATTAATAATATGAATTTAATTTAATGAAATATTTACAAATTTAATTTGAAATTTGAAATAAAATGACGTAACATAGTCTGACATCGAATTGGATTGATTTGCAATCCCAAGCTGTTCAATCCACTTTTATTTTGCCATCACTATCATAACTCACTATCACGTGCGCTGAATTTGTTCCTCTAAATTCAGTTTTAATAAAATTCCTATATTGTGATTATTATTAATATTATTATTAACATATTAAATTATGTTATTATTAGTAGTAGAGGTATTTATTAAATTAGCGAATAATAATACGAACATTTATAATTGATATTGATGAGATATAATTAAGTGCTAATAGTTTATTAATTAACAGCAAAAACAAAACTAATAATAATAATAGTAATAATAATAACAATATAATAACAATTTTAATACAAAAATAGTGATAATCTCTTGTAGTTGCACATAGCAGCTTCACTGGGCTTCACGGAAGTAACGAATTTCTTGCTATCGAAGACCTCGATATCCATCGACGATGTGGACGCTGATGGGTGGCAGGCAATCCACTGTGCAGCCTATTGGAATCAAGTGAGCTTCATGACGATGATGATGGTGGTGATTATGTGATGTGCTTATAAATTTATATAAATAATATAAATTATTTAATTATTATTATTGCTTATAAATATGAATAATATAAATAATTTTATTATTATTATTGCTTATAAATGCATATATATACATATATATAAGAGTTTAGCGAACGTCTGGGTATTGTCCCCATCTAAGATCGTTTCCATAGAAACGTAAATAAATAATAATTACTAAAAATAAGATTGAAAATTGAAGAAACAACAGCAATCCGCACCTTAACTACAT
Organism: Hirudinaria manillensis; assembly: GCA_034509925.1. Classification (NCBI taxonomy): domain Eukaryota; kingdom Metazoa; phylum Annelida; class Clitellata; order Hirudinida; family Hirudinidae; genus Hirudinaria; species Hirudinaria manillensis. The sequence continues at coordinate 1,895,927 of CM067533.1, forward strand.
TGCTAATTAATTATTCATGTGGTCATTAGGTGACTAATTATTCATCTTTATTATTCATTAATTATTAATAATTATTCATAATTTATTCATCTTTGCAACAACGACGTTGACGTCAATGAGGGCGTATTTAAAAAAAACAGGGTTTGGTGGCTCTCAATGGGGATTTGGAATTTTTAAATAAAACTGCTTTTGATGATTTTTTTGTCATCCATGTTCAGCGTTTAATGCTTTCCTTTGTTCAACTGTCAGTCCTTCTATTCGTTATTTATGCACCGAGGTTTGTCACCAACAATCAGTTGACAAAATTATTAATAATAACAACAATATTATTAATAATAAATATAATAATAATGATAATAATAACATTTTAAATGTTGTTCTGAATCGTGATCGTTGTGTGCTTGAGGCTATTGGTCATCATCATCATCATCATGATCATCATCATCATCATCGTGTTGCTGTTTCCACAAAAACCAATTCATAAATTATTTCAAATTATGATCGTTTATTTAGCATAATATCGATTAATCTCTTTATTTGCATTACGGCCCATAATAATGTATTCGTTAATGTCTCTCATCCGTGTTGTTCCTATTTATTTGTATTACGGTCATAATAATGTATTCGTTAATGTTATCGGTTAACCATGCCTCTCATCCGTGTCGTTCCAGTTGAAAGTGGTGGAGTTGCTGATGGAACACGGTGCCAGCATCTTTTCCAAAACCCCTGAGGACGAAACAGCCCTCGGTAGATGAAACATTTTTGCTAATTTTTATATTGTTTTTATTTTCTAATAATAATAATAGGTTTAGTAATAGGTTTGAGTTTGTCGATTCATAGGAAAGTGCTCGAACGATCGTATCAGTCGATTTGTTGCACTTGTTTGAAGTAAACATATATGTTTTATATTACATGATATTATGTATTATATGAAGTAATTACTAGGACCTGTACTACTTGTACTTGTACTTACCCTTTTTTAATGTCCTAACAGTATTACTAACCTAAGTCACTTTACGAAGGCAAACGCAGAAATTCAGCGCCCGAACTTAGTTTAGCAAAAGTCGATTCCAGTTCGTTATCAAATCGATGATCGCACTTGATAATCATTAATATGATGAACGTCACGTGACTTATCTTAAGTTGACCTTGACGCGACCTTCAGATCTGTGCAGAGATGAAACGATGAGGGAGTGGATGCAGGAGAAAGTAGCGCAGGACAGTCATTGCAATGTCAAGAAAGCGTCCTCCATCAGACGGGACAACAGGAGATGCAGGTTTGTTGTTGTTGTTGTTGGTGGTGGTGGTGGTGGTTATAATGATGTTGTCATCGCCATGGATGATGATGATGATGTTGCCGTTGCATCATTACTATTGTTGTTGTTATTGTTCGACATTTTCTTGATAAAACATAATAAATTATCATGATCCAAGATCCATAATGATCGATGGTGAAGACGATGATATCTTATTACAGCGACAAAAATTTAAAAAACAACGAAAAGAAAAATAACTGATAATAATAATAATAATAATAATAATAATAATAATAATAATAATAATAATAATAATAATAATAATAATAATAATAATAATAACAGAAGAAGAATGAAAGTAGTAATAACTAACTTAAAGTCTGGCTTAGTAGTCCCGCGATGATTGTAAGCTATGATTGGGGGCTTTAAAAATTATGATGAACTTTTTTTGAGCTTGATGCTTTGGATTTTGTCATCCATTGTTTGCTTTATTATTGGTCGAGAAAATAAATGTCTAAATATCTATAATAAAAATAATAATAATTTAAGTCTAACTTAAAAATTATTTCCTATATCTGATCCCATTAACAATTACACATCGTTACATTACATTTTGTAAACAAACATCATTATCGCAACCTTAATATAAGTTAATTAATTAACACTTAACTATTTTTTTAATTAATTAATTATTTATTCATCATTTCTATTTTAAGCACCCAGGACCAGCTCGGGTCTTCTCATTTTGACAGCTTCGTTTCTCTGACGGACATTAACAAGTACAGGTCAGTTAAGAAGTTCAGGTCAAACTACGACCATACCTATTATCACTTAATATGGCTCACATAGATTTATAATTTATAATAAGTTTTGTGATCAAATTTTTTTATTAAAGTCTCACACATGTTTAAGTAACTACTATACTTTATATCGCTTATAATAATAATAATAAGTATTAGTATTAGTATAGATTTTATTGTAATATTTTAATATAATTACAGATGATAAGTATTATTATTATTTCACTTCCAATTGCTTAATAATATGTAAAATATTATATCATGTATTAATCAATAAGAATATACAATTTTATTAAATATCCTACTTATGTGATTGCATGAGGCTAAGTAAAATGTTTTGTTCATCTATTTCATAATATATTAAACGCATATTAAATGATAATAATTATTAATTGTCACAATGTTATTATAATTACTGACAGTCTATTAATTAAAAATAGTCTCTCCTCCAAACTGCTGAACGCAGAAATGAAAGAAGCGAAAAAGAAAAGGGACGTTAAACTCGAGTACCAGAGTCTTCTGACCCTTTCGACCGATCCCCCCTCTGAGTGCATCCCTTCCCCCTCGTCGTCGCCACCCACTTGGATGTCCAGGTCCCCACCAGTCTTTCATTCTTGTCCTGAAAGTTATTTGGCGGTTTCTGGAAGCAACAAGAGGGAAATCACAAGAAGCCAAAGCAGTCTCAACGATTAGTAAGTGGACTTCTTATCTTGTCCAGTTATTGGATATTAAAAATCTTTTCCCTATTTTATTTTAGAAAAATGTTTGGCTAAAATAATTCATTCTTTCACGAGCGCTTATCATATTAATTTGAATATTAATATTTAGTTAAGTTATTCTCTTAATGTTTAAAATTAATCGCTTAAATGCTCTTAATAGCAGCCTGCACCCCAGCTCCAGGTCAGAATCTACGAGTAGCAGCAACTGCAACAACACTGGCAACCTCAACCTGTCATTGTCAAGAACTCAGACCAGCTACATTTCGGTCTACAACAACCAGCTGGGTCAATACACACAGCTGGACTCACCGAGCACTTCGCCGAGAGATAATCCCTTCAAGCAGTCCTCACTCAGTCCGGCCAAATGGTCCTATTCCCCCAGTCCGATGACCCCAAGATCCACCCTTGTCTCGACGAAGGACAAGCTAATCTTCGTCTTCCCAACAAACGAGTCTTCGGCAACCAATAACTGGGAGGACAGCAGGAAGAAGAAGCGTTCCGTCCAGAAGGAACGTCCATCCAGCAAAAAGGAAAATCCAGAGGTGCCTACGACTACCAGAAGTATCCAGTTGTTCCCACAACCAAGCGAAAGTCAAAAGTCGCACAGAACGGGTTCGCTGACTTCATCGAAGGTCGAGTCTTTTATACCCCCCAAGCGAATGAACTCCTCCAACGACATGTCCAAATTCTCGGCGATCGAAGCGTCAACCGGCGACACTGACGGCAAAAGCGGCGGAAAAAGTTGGAACAAGAAGGGCACGGCTAACAACAAGTGCGTGATATCGTGAAACAGACGATTCCATGTACGCTAGGCCATTTGCGACCTCATTCATAAATAGGAACTCATACTCGTCGTCAGAACTGACATCCAATCGGCTCCTACATCGAAGAACCACTCAAAGTTTGGCTTAGATTGACAGCTGTTTATCATTCTAGCGCTATCGGTTTGAACTTTTTAACGCAACAATGACTTTGGCTTTGGTGCGAAGTCCCGAATCGCCGAGTTTGTTTACCAAGAGTGCGAACTGATTTCGAGTCTCATTAATCTTTCAAGGCAAACAATTTTTCGAGAATATAAGATAACGAGTCGTTTAAATGTTTTAAAAACTTTTTATTAATCCATCCTGCAGCGTTCAGAAATGAATCAGAATTAACCAAATTGTTTGTTAAATTATCCTATATCTATAGAGCCAATCAATTAATTATTATTAATTAATAATAATCAGCATTAACGTGTTTGTGCTATGTACAAAGAAGCAGTCAAATAGGTCGTCAATAAGCCTTCGACGCTTCCGAGGAAAGGGCGAGGGGTCTTACGGCCTTCAGGGCGTCGGGGAACAGGGCATGGTAGTTGGGCAGGGGCACGTAGGAGGCCGCGATCTGCTTCCCGGCGAAGAACCTGCCGTGGAGGGCCGCGACGGACGTCGTGGCGGAGGCGATGCTGGAGCACTTGACGTAGATGTTGCCTTCCTTGGAGCGCCTGTCGACGTGCATGTGCAGCACTCCTCCGTGCTTGGTGCATTCCTCGATCACTTCGTCTTTCAGTTCTCGTTCCCACTCGTCATCCATGCACCTGTAAACGATAAACAATAATCCTTATAATCTTTTATAATAATAATAACCTATCTAATCTAATTATAATCTATAACAACAATAATATATAATCTAAATAATAATAATAATAATAATAATAATAATAATCATCATCAGCATAAATTATCAAGTAATGATGCATAGAGAATAATAATCAGTATGACAAATGAGGCAGCATGACATTCTACATGTCCTCACAAAAATGTTATCATCATAGTCAGATAAACTTAAATCGATATTTTTAAAGCATTATAAACAAAACTCAAGGAAAAAAAATAAGTCTCCAAAATAATAATACTTACTCATCCTGAGAGAACATGTTGGACAGAATGAAGCACTGTGTGGACACCGGGGGTGCAGAAGTCGTCTGCTGCAACTGACCCGCCAAACCTGCAGGAACGGACTGAAGGACGTTCGCAGCGGCTGCAGGAATCTGGAATCCGGTACCTTTGGAAGAGAAAAAGAAGTCCAAACTTAATTCATAGTTTAATAAATAAACATTAAACCATTACTATATATGACCAAAGAAATTTAAATGAATTTCAATCTAATGCGAATAATCGGTCGAGTCTTACCTTCTGCCAGCTTGGCCATTAGTTGTATCCTTCCTGTGGCACTCATCCCGAATCCGACCTTGTCGCTCTCGTCGATGTCGAACAAGGAGGAGTTCTGGTTGATCTGGTAGTCTGCCACGCTTCCCAATTTGATCGGTCGTCCGGCAAGTTCGTATCCGTTCAGGTGCTCCAGAGCCTTCTTGCCGTCCTCCCCGTGTCTGAACTGGAGGAAGCCGAAACCTGCCGATCGACCGGTCTGGTGGTCCCTCATGATTTTGAGTTCGTCGAGCTGAAAAACGAAAACGGAAAGTGTCATTGTCAGATTCGAAGATCAGATTATAAACGATTGAGTTCATGATTAGTATATTTAAGCGTTACTTAACTAGATTAGTAGACTTAATTAGACCGGTAACACTTGGTTAGTTAATAAGTGATTAATTATGGCATTATGATCAGTGTTAACAGAGCGAAACTACTTACCGGTCCGAAAGGCTCGAAGATGCCCTTGAGCATGTCCTCCGTTATGTTGTAGTGGAGAGAACCGACATACAACTTCATCGGGCCCATGGAACCAGGTTTGCCCGTGGCGGTGGTGATGGTCATGTTGGAACGATTCCTCTCTCCGTGAGAAGGTTGGATGATGATGGGGATTCCGTCCAGCTTGGCGCCGGACATTTCGAGAGCTTTGGATGCCGCCTCTATCTCGTAGAACTCGATGTAAGCGATTCCTTTCGACCTGTGAGACTTGCTGTCCCTGATGAGATGCACGTCGCGAACTTTGCCCACCTTGGTGAAGAAGTCGAGGAGGTCGCCCTTCTGAAGACGAGTGGAGAGCTGCATGCAGAAGACGGTGCGAAGGTCTCTCTGCTCTGGGTTGAGGTCTGAGGCTCTGAAAGATTATTGTAGTGGTTAGGAAAATAATTCTTGGAAATATAATTCAAATTGTCATTTGATTAATTGATTGATTGATAAAATGCAAACAGTTGAATTTTTCAAATCTTACTTTGGCGACGGGGACTTTTGCCTTTTCTGGATTCTATCTCCGTTTCTCTCCCTCGGTCTCTCCCCGAACCTCTCCTCGGGCCTCGCCGCATCTCTCGATCTCCTCCTCCTGTCGCGAGACCCGCTCCTATCCCGGCGTCTGCTCCTGCTCCTCGACCTGTGCCTTCGAGGGGGAGAGTCGAACCTTCCTAGCTCGTCCCTGCGCCTGCGATGCGGCGAGGAGCGACGATGCTTTTTGTGCGACCGAACGTCTCCGTTCGGACCTCCCTCGAAAGGCGACGTTTCGTCCTCGTGCCTTCCTTTGTCCGACCTTCGTCTCTTGCCCTCGTCCTCGCTCTCTTCGGCGTGGTGTCTCTTCCTCCTCTTCTCTTCGTGTTTCGATCTCCTTTTGGCGTACCTGTTGCGAAAGATATCGTTAGTCGTGGCTTAGTTGGGACGTCGTCAGCAATCATCGACATTCACGATTTTAATTAGCACAGTCATCCGATCACCCTTATGTGTTACGACCATCTACCTATCGCCTGGTGGTTCCAGAGAAACCTTCGAAAAAAATCTATCATCAGCCACTGATAGAGCATTACAAACGATTGCTTAGGTTCAAACGCATTAAGATCCAAAATTCACGAGGCTACATTCGGCATTGTGATACGAAAAAATGTAAATAAATGTCGGTCCCCTAAGAAGCTCAAATAGAGCAAAGGAGACCTCCTTTTAAGATCTAAACCTTTCAGATATTTTCAAGATCTGGGAGCGTGAATATCACCTTCAAAAGTATAAAAAAGTGTTAAGTTGCATCTATTCAGCCGACAACATTTGTGAATGCATAGGCACAAAAAGCACAACAAAATACACAAAATCTAAAAAAATATTTTTGAGTACGGCCAGGTGACTGTAACAGACAAGCTCCTAGATGACATGAAAATGTGGTCAGATGCAAAATCAAAGCACTTTCATAGTTTTGTTACCTCTTTCACAAGCATTGAATAAATTTTGCCAAGCAGTCTAGAAATTGCACAACAAATTCCTATTAAGATCAAACGAGGTTGTGAGAATGCATTTGACGTGAATGTGAAAAGATTAAATCGTATCATTTAACATTACCTCTCTTCATCATATACTTCTGAGTCACCTTCTCTCCTTCCCTTGCGATCCTGCAAAACAAAACAATGGATGTCAAGCTATAGTACACATCAAGGTTCATGCAAATGTAAAAATCCAAAGAAAAGAACCAAATTTTCCGAAGCAGATGAAGTCAGAAGAGATAATTTGAATCTTCATCCACTATGTTATTGATAGACTTTAACAAAAAACAAATAAAATGAAGCAAATCTCAACGATGCTTGTTTTAAAATTTCGAGATGATCACTTTTAATTGATTTTTCAAATTGCAATAACCGCCAAAGTTATCGTATTTAGAACTGTGCTCCTCAAGAAACTAAGGAACTTGGTTCAATTCTTTCGATGCCGAAAAAAAATTAACCAACCTCTTTTGTGAAAGACTTTTCCAGCAACTGGTCAATATCATTTTCGTCTGCCATTTTATATTTCAGATGAAATAGCCGAGTATATATTTTATAATGCGATGACTGATCTTACCGAGCAAAAAATGGCGAAACCATCGACGTGCTGAATGAAGTCTAAGAATATTCCTTGATTAATAAAATTTTAAAATAACAAAATTTTATTATTTTATTACAAAAATAAAATCAATTTCATCGAAGGACACAAAAAAATACATTAACTTATTTAAGCAAAGTAGCCAATTCCTTCCACGAATTTGAAGGGTTGGACACACTAGCATATCATATGTTCATGCCCTTTTCCTTTGATATCACGATGATAACATGACCTTCAAAATTCCCGAAAGCCCTCAAAATATTTATTTTCAAGGGACTACAATCAAAGGTTAGTCATAGACTTTCGCCATTTTACAATGCTCAAGACAAATCAACAATATTAAAGTGGTTGAACTGTATAAGCGCTAAAACAGTACCAATTACAACTTTAAAAACTCATTTCGCTAGATCTATTTTAGATTTTTTTTATTTTTACCCCTTCAAAACCCCTGGTACAAATAACCAAACAAATCATTTCCAACACAGGGAAGGCAATGCTTGAGTTTATTCGCAATACATTCCAAAAACGCTTGCATCGCATATAATGGATGAGTTGGAAAATATCCAAGTTGCCCTGTTGTCGAAGTTTTCATGCCACAGGCACCTACTGGCCGAATGAATGCCTTGACCCAAATTCTGGGCCAATAAGACGAAACATACGATTTTATACCTTTTATAATTCAATTCTTTCACCGCTTTTCGAATTGAGAAACAAAGTTCTGGTATCCAAGTGCCGATCAATTCTGGATCGTAGATCTATGGAAAGAATTAACTTGAATTATTGTTAAAGCAATGATTATAATTTTTATCACGAAATAGAAGTTGCATCTAAACTTATTTTATTAATACGAAATGATAACTATTATACCAATGAGTACAGTATATATTAATAATATTAGAGGAGGTATGAAATGTTCGTACTTTGTTTGAAAACTGTTTCTCCAACTCGTCCTCCAAAAGAGCCTCAACTACTTCATGGTTGAATTTCTCAGATGGATCTGGTTCCAATTTGTACGTGGGCTCGTAGAAAACGGGCAGCAAGGATTTGTGGAACTTGAACCTAGAAGGTCGAAAGGTCAAGGCACTTAAAGTTGACCTCGTTAAGGCCAAAGACAGCTTCCTGCTCATGGGTTCTACGATGCTAGGCTGTCGGCTGAAAAGCTGAGTTTTAGAAGGACGAACTTGGGATGTCTTGAAGATCTGCTGCGCTTTGTCTTCCATTTCTTTGCTCTTAGCCAGATGATTTTCCAAATCAGGATGTGACTTCCTGACGCATTGGTTTCTCGGATGTTTTAATTTTGCTGCTACTTCTTCCAGGTTGTCCTTTGCTTGTTTAATGGCAGACCGTTTATCCGAGTCCATGCTTTTGAGAATAATCGACAGAGAATTCGCTTTTATAGCCTTAGGATTCGTTAGTTATGTTTAAAGATTCTTTTAATGATTATTTTAATGATTTGCAATATTCGACAAATCGAATTTTAATTTGCAACGATTCTAAACAGAATGCGCGCACGTGAAGTGCCTAACTATTGGATTTGCGTCTCTCTGGCCGTTGTTAACGATTTTATCTCAGGAATTTTAATTGAAACAAACCAATTGATATCAGTTTTACAATTTTTTTGTGGGCGTCAGACGAGTTAGAACAAGCGCAAAGTTAAGCATCATGAGGTTTCAGATTTCACTCGGAAGAAATAGAAAACGATTTGAACTTCCAATTCCGATTTCGATAATGTAAATTAGGCTCAAATTTATTCTAATTTTATTTATAAAATATTATTACTACACATATTAAATATTCACCATGTATTATACAATTTGTTAAGACTTATTTTATATATTGTACCAATATGAATTTTTTTCATTTCACTTTTAGCTTTATGTTTGCTTCGTATGATTTTTCAAATTCATTTCTCCGCGTAGTTGCTGAATATTTGCTTTGAATTTGCAAAGGTAGTTTTTTTGAACAAAATTTTATACCCGTAAGTCTTGTTTTCGTCAATTTTTGAGTGAATTAAAGAAAGCATTGAGTCTCTTGAAATCTCTGTAGAGAAAAATTTCTTGACTAGATGCCAGGAGAACGTTTTGGAGTGGACAAGAAGATGGATTGCAAAGACCACATTAGTCCGTACAAGATAGCAATTCTAATTGTTTTGAAGGAGCATTCGAAGTTTATTGAGTCCATGCAGGATAAAGATGCTAGTACTTTGATACTCAACGTACATCGACTAATTCAGGTTTGGTTGTACAAAACACTTCTAACAAGCAATTCGTTCCTAGTACATTATAACTAATTGTGCATTGAATTGTGGCAAATGAGAATACACTTGACATGTGGAATTGTTTGCATTCATGAACGTAAAAGTAAAGTATGTTGACAATTATATTTAATTGGTTTAGTTTTTTTAATTAGTTTATTATTATCTAATGTGTTCCAATTGTCCATAGATACCTGACATGGACCTTGTCGGTCTGTTCAAAGAACTGAAGAGTGTGAGCTCCTTCCAGTTTATTGAGGCCATCAAATCCAGGTACTCGGTCTTAGATAAATGGTGATAACAATGTGATGATAGTGATTGTCAAAAACACTGAAGAGTGTTGCTAATATATATATTCCATAATTTCTATAGCTACTAACATAATTAATATTTTAAAGTTTGTGATTGGTGGAGAATTAATGCATAAATAAACAGGACTTAATGTTCTATAAAAGAACATTGATATTGATATCGTTAAGAGCTATGATTTATTTTTCATCTGATTTATTTAAAGTTAATTATACTTGAATTAATGATGCCATTGATGCCAGCCTCCACCAGCTCTGCAATGGTACGGTCCATCGTCTGCACGAGCTGATGGACGAAGCGCCGGGTCTACTCCTGTACACCCCCATGAGGAGCATACCGAGTGACAGCTCTGGCCATGCAAATGCCAACGAGACTTTTCTCCACAAAGGCAGTGTACTTGGTTAGCAGATATGAATAGATGTATTTTGATAGCTAAGATGCATGGATGGGTGGATGGATGGATGGAAGGAATAATAATGATGTAACAATATTTATTAACAATAATAATTTAATAAATACCACATCCCTTATAAATGTTGCAGAGTTGTGTTTGTAAGTTGAAACAAACTTATAACAATTCATTTAAAAATCTAAAACAATAATTAGTCATGGCATGGTATCATCATCATCACTACCACTACCATCATCATCATCATAACCATAACTCATCCACCAGGCATATTCGTCCGTCGGATGGCTCTCTCGTTCGAGAAGATGTCCTTCCACGAGATCTGCCAACTGTACACCTCCCTCTGCACTTTGCACCGAAAGACCTTTTCGGCGAAGTCTCCGAAGTACGTCGGAGAGTCCTCCACGGCGGGGCTTTCCGGGTTTTCCGATTGGCCCGCGGAGAACGGGGACGTCTCGGAGAGGGGGTTCGGCCTGGCCAATAGGACGACGTTGGCCGAAGAAGAAGATGATGACGATGAAGATGAGGATGAATACTTGATGAGGTAAGGAGTTTAGGCCTGTAGAGTTGATTGTTGATGCTTTCATGTTGTTGTTGTCGTTATTCAATTGCAAAAATGTTTGCTTAAAATAGTTGTTTGAAGCAGTTCAGGGAATGTTGTTGTGTGTTGTTGCTCGAGTGCATAGTATGTTGAGGAGATGTTGAGTTAAAGGGCTTTTTATAACCATCATCATTATCATCATCATCCTGTTTATGAATATTCATTTGCTTTGCAGCTCAAAGAAATATTCAAACAAGCAGGCAAACTATTTCGTGGCTCAACAGGTAGGCAGGAGATTGTTTAACTTCTACTAGTTTTTAGTTTGTAAGTTGCAAGAAGCATTTAATGATCTTTTGTTGATAAATTTAGAAATGGTGATCGGTGAATTGTAAGGCAAATAAATTATTCTAGATATTATTAAATATTGCATTTATTAAATTATTGAAATTTATTTTGTTGGATAACAACTTTTAAATGTGTGTGTATATAAGTCTGTGAAAATGCAAAGCAAAGCAAATGTCCAAAAAGGTTTATCCAAAAGGAGAAACTCATATTTTTGGTAGTATACCCTGTAGTATACCCTGTAGTACACCCTGTAGTATACCCTGTAGTACACCCTGTAGTATACCCTGTAGTACACCCTGTAGTATACCCTGTAGTACACCCTGTAGTATACCCTGTAGTACACCCTGTAGTATACCCTGTAGTATACCCTGTAGTATACCCTGTAGTATACCCTGTAGTACACCCTGTAGTATACCCTGTAGTACACCCTGTAGTATACCCCGTAGTAGAAAAAGAATTATGAAAAATGATATTGAGGACATTATGACTGAGTGACAAAGGATTTAAGATTTTATTTTTAAAACAAGTGACATGACTTGTTGCTTTCCTAATTACTAACCAGTAATTATGGCAGAGTAATGTAGGATTTAAGATTATTAAGTTGATTTGATTAAATTATTTATTTAATTACTTAATTTTTTAAAAATCTTAATCATTAACCAGGCCAATCTGCTCAACTTCAACGAATGCGAGGCTCTTTCCCCAAAAGACCTCCACTCGAGAATCGGGGAACTCCTCAAATGCCACCCCAACTTCCCCGAAGCTGTGAGTTGTTGCTTTGAGAATGAATTGAGTCAAATTGATTTTATATGTCAACAATTTAACAAAAACTGCAATAAAATAATATACTACTACTATTACTAATATAATATAAATAATAACAAATAAATAATAAATAAAAAATATATTACTACCATTGTTACTAATAATATTAAAAAGGCCACTTCTAATATTATATATTGGAAACACTTAAAGCATGAAGGAATACTTTGTTGAATTGAAATCTTAAACCAATCAATTGATTGATGTGCACTTTCCCTTGAACCCTTCCCCTTCTCCCCTGTCAGCACTTCCTCAGGTACATGAACTTCCTGAGGGTCAAAGAGTGCAAGGCCTCGCTGGACAGCCTCTTCAGCTACTTCGACAGGGTCTTCAACGTGTCCGGGGACCCGAGGTCGAAGGTCGACGAGTGCGACTCCTCCGGTCACCACGGTTACAGATACGCAGCCCTCAACGTCGCTGCCATGGCTTACCGCTTTGGCCACAGGTGACGCAGCGTTTTCATTGGAAATGATAATAATAATAATGATGATGATGATGATGATGGTGGTGGTGGTGGTGGTGATGATGATGATGATGATGGTAATGATAATAACAACATTAATACTAAGAATTTAGATTTTGAAATCATTTCGTTGGGCCAGTGATTTCCTCATTTATGATTTTATTTGTGGATCTTTATCGATGAAATTTCGTGATGGGATTTGAACAAATTAGTCTTCGGATCGCAGAGGATTTGTTATCAGAGGTTTTGTTTTTCAGAGAGGAAGCCAAGTCGGCCATATTGGAATGCATTAAAATCTCGCAACAGAACAACGACTCAGTCTGTCTCCAGCATGCTCTGGTTGGTGATTGTTGTCTGTGATTGTCCAGGGATGGAATCTATATTAACCTCTCATAGATTGAAATTAAATTTGTTAAAGCATATAAATTATAAAATAATTATAATAATATAATATAATATATTTATATAATTAATTTGATTACATATATATATATATATATATATATAAATAATATATAATATCTTTTTTATATATAATATATATAATATGGATTGTATGTATATATACCACTGCATATCTTGTCATATACAAATAATTATTTTATAAAGCATGCAAGAACTATTCAGTCGGAACTCTTAATAGGTGCGAATAAATTATGAATTGCATAACGTCATTGGTGACTCATGAATATTCATTTCCAACAGAGTTGGCTGCACAGGCTGGAGATGCCGGAGGAGGGCAATCCGCTTCACATGCTGGAGAGACTCATTGCTTCATCGAACGAGTACAACCTCCCTGTACGTCTGTACGGATGATGATGACGATAACGACGATGATGATGACGATGATATTGTTTGTGTTTATGGTGATGATGAGGATGGTGATAATAATTTGATAAAAGTCAGAATGAAGGATTATTATTATTATTATTATTTTGATATTTTTATTGTTACTAGTATTTTATTCGTTAGCTTAAATTAATTTCTCAGCATTGCCCTTTTTCAGGACCTCGCATCCATGGGTTGTCTGTCGTATGCAAAGCAGTCTTACCTGATCGGTGCCAAGCCCTCCTTGTAGGTGCCTAATGAATATATAAATGAATGGTTTTTGTCAATATTGATCAATTATCAACATCATTACTAATATTATTATTATTATTATCATTATTATCATCATCATCAGCACTAGTAATATTATTATTATTATTATTATTATTATTATTATTATTATTACATAATTAATTATGCAAATTAATTCTACAAACAGAGTCTTCGAGAACATGATGGCCAGTGACGTGATCAACAGCGATCACAACCTTCCCGAACTTTCCTGCAGTGGTTTTGCCCAAAAGTCGTCCCTCTGGAATCTCTATGGTTACGAGTGGGTGTTGCAATGCAATTGCTATTGTTGTTGTTATTATCATTATTATTATTATCATTATTATCATCATCATTATTATTATTATTATTATTATTATTATTATTACTTCGGCAGTAGAGTCACAAGATCACAAAAAGCTCCTCCGATGCTATGCGCATGGCGCCTACAAATTAACTATTATTATTAATATTAATAATTATTATTATTATTTATTATTTGCTAGGATTAGTTAGTTATTATGGAATAAATTATCGTAGGTTGTAATTGTGTAGTTTATTGTATGCTAAATTGTTTTGCATTATTATTATTATTATTTTTCCTTGGCTCAGTCCTCATGGTTATACTGAAGTTGTACTGAAAGTCTTACCAAGTATAATTTTGATTGCTATTTTGAGACCTCATCACCTTTTTTGCTTTTAAATATTTATTTAATTTAAATTGCAATTAAAAATTTAAATCCTTTTATTTTATTTCATTTTTATTTTATTTGTCGGAGCAGCAACCTGAACAGAATGAACAACTTCCTCATCCTGAACATGACAGGCAAGGAGTCTCAGATCCAGCACAACGGAGAGTCTCACTGCCTCGCCCTCTGCCACATCGCCAGGACCATCTGCTACATGGTATGTTGTCTAGTACTGGCTATGGTGGACTAGTACAGGGTATGGTAGTCTAGTACAGGGTATGGTAGTCTAGTATGGGGTATGGTAGTCTAGTACAGGGTATGGTGGTCCAGTACAGGGTATGTCATCTGAATCATGTCATGCCATAAAGTTACATAATATGTCATTCTGATACATGTTATGTCATCTGTTGTATGTTGTGCTTTTATCTTCAAAATCCAAAACAGGGCGATTACGAATCCTCCATCGAGATCATACAATTCCTCAAGACGAAATTCCCTCAAATGAGCACCCTTTCTCATCTTTGGATCCTCTGCCAGCAGCAAATAAGATTCCAGATGACGTTGTTCCAAGGGGACTTCGGCATGTCGGATCGAGCCATAAAAGACATGTCGGGTGTGAATGGGCTCGAGGGTTCCTACAGGTGAATGGTCCACTCAGGGATTTAATAGAATTTGTCAATCGTTGTTATGACTTGCTTTTGCTCTGTTATATTTAATTTATTTGTATTATATATATATATATATATTAATTATATTATTAATCTGTTATATTTAATTACATAATTAATTAGATTAGTTATTGTTATAATGAATAATATTACTTATTAATAATAATAATAATTAATGTCATCTGATATTGTAAATAATGATGATCTGACATTATCAATAATAATATTAATTAATTATAATAATAATTATAATGATTAATATTACTATTAATTACATTTTAACTTTAGCAAGCATTTTTCTCAGGTGGCATTATTCAACATATAATTTTATGGCTTTAATAACAGGCTTTTTATAATACTTCTTGTTAATCAAATTAGTCAAATACATATCATTATTATTATTATTATTACCAATGTTGTTGTTATTAATATTATTATTTTCGTTAGTTAATGAGATTGATAAATCGATTCCAGCCGATGTTTGTACCTGGCCGAGACTGGAGAGTACTCGAAGAGTATGGAAATGACGGACATGATCATAGAAAGGTGCAAAGCCAAGACAAATGGTGTCGTTCAAACCAATAATCTTCTCGTCAGGTCCGTCGGAGGTTTCTCATTGGTTAAAGAACTTGCTTTCGAAAATCTTTTCCTCTACCAAGATTATTGTGATAAATTATTAAATTAATTAATTTAAAATAATTCACTTTAATTAATTAATTAATTAATTTAAAATAATTCACTTTAATTAATTAATTTAATTAAGTGAATTATTAATAATAACTATTAATATAACTATCCATAATAACTATAATAATTATATAATAATAATTATAATATTATAATGACATGCACTTGAACATGATTTGTTTTTGTCGATGAACATGTACTGCTTCATAGACCGATAGTCGAGCGTACGCATTAATTATTAATGAAATGCATTTCGGAATGAGATCTGAATATTCACGGCCCCTGCATGTAAACGAGCGTGCATAATTTATGTTAACGCAGGTGCCTCCTCCACAAGTGCAGGATCTACTGCTCGCTGGAAGATCCGACCCCAGGGATCCAGGCCTTGGTGGAGGCTTCGTTGCTGTCCAAAGAAAAGAACTTCAATCACATGAAGTTCATGGTGCTCGTTCATGTTGCGCTGTTGCAGGTTAGGAGTTTTTTTGTTTGTTTGTTTGGTTGGTTGGTCGGTTGTTTGTTTGTTTGTTTTGTATGTCTGTTGGTTTGTTTGTTTGGAGGGGAGGGTATTTTTTTTAACCTGCATGGTCACCACCACCATCATCATCATCGTCGTCTTCATCTTCACAATCATCATCATCATCATCACCATCTCCACTCTGCCATCCTACTCGTCAGCTGAAGATGGAGATGTACGAGTCCTCCCTGACCCTGATGACCTCCATCCTCTCAGACGCCCTCAACTCTTCCTCGACCTTCGACCAGGCCCGCATCCTCTTCCTCTACCTCCGATGCTGGTTGGCATTCTCCAACGGCAACAACAGGAGCCGCCCTGGCGAGGCCGTACCCCCTCGGGCCGACCGAGGCCGGGGGGACCTCGCCGGCCTCGCGGACTCCCTCGGAGCCGCCCCCGTGGGGTCCTGCAACGGGAGCCTCGGAGACGATCGGGGCAAACTGAGGGCACCGTCTGCGGAAGCTAGGAAAATCGGTAACTTCATTTCCCTTTTTGAATGTTTGTTTGTCGTATTTGTCGTTGAATTTTAATTACAATTGTAAATTTATTATAATATTTAATGGTTAATACTTGAAATACTAGAAATACGTTTGCATTTATTTATGTTTTGTTTGAGACGGACCTAAAAAAAAAATGCTTTGCAATGGTCTGTAGTTGTTGGAATGTTACATGAGTACATTTTCGTGTTCATTGCCATGAAGTTGTTGCTGCTAAAGACCTTTTGTTTGACATTTGTTTGATGACTTTATTGAACAGTCACAAAGCAAATGCTGCCCCTCATAGATGAAGTCTGCCACAAGTTCAGGAAGGTCAAGGCCTACCACAGACTCAAGGACGCCCTGTTCTTTCAGGTAATTAATTTCAGACCATTCTATGTATTATATCATTATATTTATCTGTTATATTTATATCAGTATTCATTTGTTAAATTATAATTTATAACCATAAATTTGAAATAAATTATTAACTATTAATTCTTTGTTATAAATTTGAAATCACAAACATAGGATGACGGTACTTTGAAGTCATTAAAAACATGTTATAATTCATAATTTGCAAATTGAAATGACATCTTGATAGCCTTGACAACTGACGACAACTAATGACGACGACGACGACGATGACTGACTTTATTCATCATCATCATCATCATCATCATTCTCACTTTCAGGCGCTGATGTACAATGACTTGGGCATGACGAGGGAGAGAAACAGGACGTCACTTCAGTACAAACAGGTCGACGCGCAAATTGTCAACTCCAACGTCAAGTTCCGCTCTACTGGCTTTTGAATAACTTACCCTTTGACCTCCTCGTCGTTGTCGTCGTCTTCTTCGTCATCATTGATTTTTATTTCTGTGATAATAGGCTGGTGATTGTTTTGTGTCCTGCTCTGAATGATTGGTGGTTGGTGATTGATTGGTTGGTTGGTGGCCACTGATTGATTGGTTGGTTGGTGGCCACTGATTGATTGGTTGGTTGGTGGCCACTGATTGATTATTGACTGCTTTCAACCATTTATCCATTGAAAACTCTGAGCTTTATTCGAGGTAATTTGTGTAGAATGTTTTTAAACTAGGTTCATTATTTTTTATTGCTATTATTTTATTTTATTTTTATTAATGTACCTGGTTTTAATACATTGAAAAATTGGAGAAAAAGAAAGTGATTATGAAATTAAAGATTAATGACTTTTCAGCGTGCAATTTATTCTAAAAATTTGAGGTTATTAAATTGAGTAATGTTCGGATAATTAAATTACTACATAATAATAAAAGTAATAATAATAATAACATAATTATTATATTATTATTGGCATCCTATACGCTGAGAAGTGCAGTAAACAATAGCCACGATCATAGGATACTCGGGTTTGAATGAGAAGTTATTGACATGCGCACTTTGTGCCTGTGGCAGTTAAAGATGGCCGACACGACGAATGTAAACAAAAGATCTTCAAGTAACGTCGTAACGCTGCGCAGCATCTCCATGGCAACCTTGCACGGAACAAGATGGCAATTAAATGATAATTATCCGATATTATAATATTTAATCGGAAAAATTCAAAATGGCTCAACGGTGTTTCACTCAAGCAACTCGAAGATGGAGTGCACTAAGTTCACGATTATCACATTGTACTCGCTTCGAAGGGTATTCGAATGAGTCATTTGAGGTCAAGTCATGGCTGCAGAAGGTCAAAGGTCACATGAATATTCAAGTTAGATAATTAGGTTGGGAATTTTCTTTCACGATTGAAACGGCGATTGCTGAGAATGGTGAGTCAATAAAATAATATTAATAATTATTATAAATAATTATATTATACTATTAATCATGTACAAAGGATGTAGTGGAAAATATTGATAATGAAAGTCAAATGTGACGGAGATGTTTCGACTGCAAAGTAGATGTTTAGAAAAAGGGAATCTCGAAGATTTTTCGGAAGAAGAAGATTAGTTGAAGTTATTAATTGAGTTGAATAAATTTAAATTATTAAATCTAAATAAATAAATAAATTGATTAATTAATTCGAGAATGATTTCAAGTTCATCCTTAATTTCAAGCTCCGTCATCAGAATCATTCAATTCTTCCTTCATTGATTTCTCCAGGCTTCTGTAGACTTCAGCCACGCAAACTTTGGCTGCCTCTCGTAGCTTCAGTTCGTATTCCTTCTTCTCCTCTTCTTCCTTCTTTCTATCAACTCTTCCAGGGGATGGTCTTTCGCACTCCATGACCTCCCCTTCGGGTTCATTGGCCTCATTGCCCTCTTGCTTTCCTTCATCGTCTTCCATCTTTCCATCTTCATCGTCGTTTGCAGCTTCGTCTCTTCCAGCGACCTCCATGTCGTCCATGTCCGGAAGTAAAGGTTTATTGCACATTCTGGATTGAAGAGGTTCTTTCTCGTCATCAACAGCTCTTTGATGTTCAGCTTCCGGTTTTTCAACTTCTCGAGGACTTTCGCTTTCTTCATTCGCGACAGATTTTCCTGCCACTTGGCGTGGACTAGTTTCATTTTCGTTTTCCTGAGGAGGTTCCACGTTTCCAGAAGTTTCACGTGGTGTGTCAGAAGATTCTTTGTTCGACTTTCTGGATCTTCGCGATGTGGAACTCTCACTTCTCGATTTTTCCATTCGATTGCTTTTATTCTCGTTTTCGTTTTCATCTTTTGCTGATATTATTCTTTGATTTTCTGCCGAAACCAGAGGGAGATCGATACTTCTGGGAGTTTTTCTCATTTGGGACTTTTTGTTTCTACTTTCGCTTCTCTTTTCAGAGGAATCAATCCTTGTCGATCTGTCCGAACACGAGGTTTCGCTTTCCCTTTTGTGCTTGCTCTTTGAAGTTTTTGCTTTGTCACTTTCTACTTTCGAGTCTTTTATTCTAACGCTTTTTGGAATTTCCTCGGTTTCCATTTTGTCTTCTTTTTCGACTGATCGTACATTCCTTTTCTCGGACGACTTATTCGTCTGACTTTCAGCTGATCTCACGGTTGAATTTGATGATTTTCTCAGCGCCTTTTCGTTCTCCTTCTTCGCATCTTCCACCCTGCCGTGTGGAGGAATCGTCTTCTCCGCGTCACTTTCTTTTTCGAAATCATCATCGTCGTAGTTGTCGTCGTCGTCGTCCTTGCGATTGTTTACTTTTCGTTTCTTGCGCCTCCGTCTCTTCTCGTTGTCGTCGTCATCGTCGTCGTCGTCATCCTCCTCCTGTGATTTCTTTGATCCGTCTTCGTCTTCATCGGCTTCTTTTTTAAAAGTTTCTTTCATTTTTTTCTGTCTCCTGGCCTTTCTTTCCATCTTCTTCCTCTTTTTGGCTTCAGTGCAACTGAGGTCACAATGAAACGTTATTGTTCAGTTACAGCAAACCATCGACGTGACTGCTGTAGTTAACAATATTATTATTATTATAATTATTACGTTATCATTGTCATCGTCATCATCATCGAAGGTCATCGTCGCCGCCGCCATACAACCTCTCGCAATATCCCGGATTCTCCACGTCGACGATTCCAAAGCATCCGTTGTTCCCACCAAGTCTGACCCCCTTCCTGTGCTTGGCCTCGCAGCAGACGCTGATTCTCGAGTTCTGCTGGTGTTCCACGTACAGGGTCAGACTGAAGGGGAAGTCCCTTCTGCGCATCGATGGAAAGGAAAAGTCGCCTAGAGATTGGAGATGATGTTGGTGATGAGGATGACGATGATGATGATGTTGGTGATGATGATGATGACGTCGATGACCTGATGAGGTTCATAGAGTGGGCATATCCTTGGATATTGCGAAAGGTCCATTTTGCTTTTAACCACAAATTCTGGTTCTATCTCAGTATTAACTGTTCAACCGGTCATCATCTATGCCTCAATAAAACCACAACACACACCAAACCCAACCCTAACTACGACCCAACCCCCCAGTCCCAAATGGAAATTCTTCTCCACTCACATCCGGGTGCCAATCTCCCCTTGAACACGATCAAGGTGTTTCCTCCGCAATGTTGCTGTTCGACGGTTATTTCGTCCTTCCTGTACGACCATAGTTCACTCAGGCGTATCGGGTCGCCATAGTAACGCATCGTTACCAGGCAACGCTTGCGCGTCTGGCCGCTGTTGCCGCCGGCGTTGTTGTTGGCGCTCGAAGAGAAGAAGCTGTTGTTGTTGTTGCTGCTGCCACTGGTGGTGTTGAAGTTGTTGAGGTTGCCATAGCTACGTTGGAAAATACTGTTGCTGTTTCCGGTCGAAGAGAGATTGGCGCTGGGTGTCGGAAAGATGTGCAGGGTGCCGGAGAGTCTCAGCTGATTAACATAACATTTATTCGACGGTTCATTCGCGTCGATTCATCAACACGATGCATTTGTCACATAATGATTCAAGTTAACGTGGCTGGTGATAACTGACAACCATCCATCCATCCATCCATCCATCCATCCATCCATCCATCCATCCATCCATCCATCCATCCATCCATCCATCCATCCATCCATCCATCCATCCATCCATCCATCCATCCATCCATCCATCCATCCATCCATCCATCCATCCATCCATCCATCCATCCATCCATCCATCCATCCATCCATCCATCCATCCATCCATCCATCCATCCATCCATCCATCCATCCATCCATCCATCCATCCATCCATCCATCCATCCATCCATCCATCCATCCATCCATCCATCCATCCATCCATCCATCCATCCATCCATCCATCCATCCATCCATCCATCCATCCATCCATCCATCCATCCATCCATCCATCCATCCATCCATCCATCCATCCATCCATCCATCCATCCATCCATCCATCCATCCATCCATCCATCCATCCATCCATCCATCCATCCATCCATCCATCCATCCATCCATCCATCCATCCATCCATCCATCCATCCATCCATCCATCCATCCATCCATCCATCCATCCATCCATCCATCCATCCATCCATCCATCCATCCATCCATCCATCCATCCATCCATCCATCCATCCATCCATCCATCCATCCATCCATCATCCATCCATCCATCCATCCATCCATCCATCCATCCATCCATCCATCCATCCATCCATCCATCCATCCATCCATCCATCCATCCATCCATCCATCCATCCATCCATCCATCCATCCATCCATCCATCCATCCATCCATCCATCCATCCATCCATCCATCCATCCATCCATCCATCCATCCATCCATCCATCCATCCATCCATCCATCCATCCATCCATCCATCCATCCATCCATCCATCCATCCATCCATCCATCCATCCATCCATCCATCCATCCATCCATCCATCCATCCATCCATCCATCCATCCATCCATCCATCCATCCATCCATCCATCCATCCATCCATCCATCCATCCATCCATCCATCCATCCATCCATCCATCCATCCATCCATCCATCCATCCATCCATCCATCCATCCATCCATCCATCCATCCATCCATCCATCCATCCATCCATCCATCCATCCATCCATCCATCCATCCATCCATCCATCCATCCATCCATCCATCCATCCATCCATCCATCCATCCATCCATCCATCCATCCATCCATCCATCCATCCATCCATCCATCCATCCATCCATCCATCCATCCATCCATCCATCCATCCATCCATCCATCCATCCATCCATCCATCCATCCATCCATCCATCCATCCATCCATCCATCCATCCATCCATCCATCCATCCATCCATCCATCCATCCATCCATCCATCCATCCATCCATCCATCCATCCATCCATCCATCCATCCATCCATCCATCCATCCATCCATCCATCCATCCATCCATCCATCCATCCATCCATCCATCCATCCATCCATCCATCCATCCATCCATCCATCCATCCATCCATCCATCCATCCATCCATCCATCCATCCATCCATCCATCCATCCATCCATCCATCCATCCATCCATCCATCCATCCATCCATCCATCCATCCATCCATCCATCCATCCATCCATCCATCCATCCATCCATCCATCCATCCATCCATCCATCCATCCATCCATCCATCCATCCATCCATCCATCCATCCATCCATCCATCCATCCATCCATCCATCCATCCATCCATCCATCCATCCATCCATCCATCCATCCATCCATCCATCCATCCATCCATCCATCCATCCATCCATCCATCCATCCATCCATCCATCCATCCAATACCCCACCGTTTCATCCATCCTCTGGTATCTGTTTCCAGTACGGTGACCATCTTGACTCCTTCTGATGGCAGGCAGTGCACTGTAGGTCAAATACCCTTCGCATCGCTGACGTTCACCTGAGATGTTGACCCTGATGAGGTCATTCGAATGACTGGGCAGTGGCCACAGGTAGGGCGACGATGCACTCCACGGGTACTTGTTTTTCACCCCTGCCATGACCTCATGGTAGGTGGTCTGAGACGGCGATGATGATGATGATTTAATATTATTATTGTTATTATATATATAATATAATGTAATAACATTATTGTTGTTATTATTATATAATTATATTAAGAGGATATTATTTATGTCCATTATACAGCATTTGTACAATTATATTATTATTATTATATCCGTTGTTATTTTATTATAATTATTATTATTATTTTATTATTATTTTTATTTCTAATCAAGTTCACAGCGTTCACTCGAAGCGAAGGAATCGAATACAAAGAATTAAAATTTCTCGGAAATCCAATTACGTGGCTTCAAGAATTTAATCAGTTTTTTAAATAATTGTACGATTGTACTAATAAAAATAATTTATAATGGCACAATAAGTGAACAATTGAGGATGAATAATTAATATTATTAATTAATAATGGATGAATATTATAAATGATATTATAAATAATTTGAATATTTATTTATTTATGTATTTTGTTTATTTATTTATAAATAATTCGTAAATATTTCATTCAAAAAGTAAACCGGAGTGTCTCACGTAGGATGGCTTCTTGATGGCATAATCGGGTGCACTCTTCACCCTGTCGTAACTGGTGCTCTTCAGAGGATTGAAATATCGATGACAGCCTTTTGTAATAGTAAATTATTATTATTATTATTATTATTATTATTATTATTATTATTATTATTATTATTACTATTATTATTTATTCGTTCACTTTTAACCAAACACTGCAATCGATTTTGCCCAACGATTAATGTTTTATTCCCCAAAATGTGATTTTTATTCGAATTGACATGCAAATTAGGTCACTGATTTTTTCTGTTTGCATCGATCGTTGCTTAATGATGGTAATTATAAAAAAATAATTTCATAAATACGTAGGAAATTATTAATATTTTGAGTGTCGCGAAGTGATGATTAACCATCACAGAGAGTACAGGTGAGAAAGAGATTGATTGATTGCACCTCTGCGATGGAACATGTCAGGTGAGGTCATACCATGTCTTCTCTGAGCATGTCTAGTTACTTGCATTTGCTTTGCTTTTAAAGTTGGCTTAAAGTTAATTAAATAACAGCTTTGTCCCATTCGTTCGAATATGAATTCAGTTCCGGAAAGGTAGGGACAGGCAGAGATTTGTCTGGGTCACGGGGCACCAGGTCAGCGGTTTTATCAGGTCGGGTCGGGTCACAGGGTAACAGGGCAATGGTCCCCATAGGTGATCCTAGGGCCCCATCCTATTAAGTTTTGCAGCTATTTTAACATTTGTTGTCGATGTTGACCATCAGATATTAATCGTGAGAAGATTTTGGAATTAAACCAATTTATTGATATTTTACGCATCAAGTTGTGGTGCGACCGGTAAGAAATAAACTTGGATTTCTTTCTGTATCTTTAATTTAAACGAGAATAAAAAGCTTTTTTTTTCCATTTTGATGGTAGGATTAGAGTTCCTCGAGTAGGGTTAGGGGTTGGGATTAGGGTTAGGGTTGGGGTTTGGGTTTGGGGTTAATAAGTAATCCTTACTTGCTGATCTATATTTGTAGTCTTTTTTCTCCCTGCAAAAATCCTCACTCGGCATGTTTACTTTCGGAAGGCGTCTAACTCGTCGGCCATTCTGCTGTGGAAATATTAAATTAAATCTTTATTTAGTTTGTTTTACAATAAGTAATTTCTTAATTTTATTTTAAACAGTTGTGATTTTTTTTGAAAATTTCTTTTAGCAATATGCCTTCCATAGTATCCTGAATTATAGTAACATCCCTTCTACAGTATCCTGAATTATGGTAACGTGCCTTCCATAGTCAACTGAATTATAGTGACATCCCTTCTATAGTATCCTGAATTTATAGTAATATGCCTTCTACAGTATCCTGAATTTAGTGAAACACTTTTCTTTTCTTGTTTGTCCATGCTTTGAAGCTGGATCGTGATCGAACATGGTGCTTACTAACGTTCTTTTACGACGAAATTTAAATTTAATTAAACATAACAATTATTTTAACATAGTAAATTATTGGTTTAAGGAGACTAATGTCTGCATAATGATTTATTAATAATAAATGATTTATTAATTATATTATGATTTATTAATAATAAATCATTTATTAATTATATTATGATTTATTAATAATAAATCATTTATTAATTATATTATGATTTATTAATAATAAATCATTTGGATCGATAATTAGGACTTCCCTTAAATTTAAATCTCAAGATGTCGACCAGTGGATTGTAAAAATCGTTACAAAAAAATCAAAGATTACTTTTTATTTAAATACAGTAATTTATTCATATACGTTATTTAAATGTAGTAATTCATAAATATATTTATGCGTATTTATACTTATTTAAATAAAATAATGTTGAAATTATGTTAAAATCAAAATTAATATAAAAAACTTAAGATGTGCACATCTGCAAACCTGACATTGATCAAACAAACAATAAAATACCATTAAAAATTAATAATAATAATAATAATAATAATAAAATCACTTTCCATAATTTATCGATCGTCCAACCTCGTCCAACTTCCTGTCATCGTCGGCATTGAATCTGCGACTGAATCCCTTTTCGGCCATTATTGCATTCAGACGGTAGGTCGCCTCTGTAATTATTTCTCCTTGTTTTCCAATCTGAATGTGGAGTTTCAAATGTATTCTTTAACTTCATTCAACGTCTGCTTTTTCCCGCTTAACGGATCTGCTTAACCGGCTTCTAATTTCTTTCCAGTTTCAGATTCGAACGATTTTCGATTTCGTTTTTTGTTTTGTTTTTGAGTTTATTAATTAATTTAATTTAATAATTTACAGTTTTACAAGATTTACAATATTTATAATTTATAAATAATTTACAATAATAAGCAATTAATTTAGTTTAATGATTTACTTCACAGTTAGAAAAGGCGAGAAAACGTACTTGAAACATAGAGCAAAGCTGATTGAAGTAAACAGAATTAACAGAATTAATTAATTAATATAATAATATAATTAATTAATATAAAAAATAAGACTCAAAGGGCCAGCCCCAAGAATATTTCGATTCACTTTTCTATTTCAAAGCATCGTTTTCGTTTTCGCGAGAAAAAACAGATGATTTTAATCAATGCTGAATGATCGCTTTCGGTACTTTTTTTTGTACTTTAGGTACGTTTTGTAACAGTATTTTATATGTGGCAGTGACAGGTGACGTTTCGGCAGCAGTACAAGAGTTCAACATTCAGAATTTTATTGGGACGAATTTGTAAAACTCACCAATCCTGCTTTTTTCAGATCCTTCTTACGCTGTTCGTTCGAAAAGTATCCGTAAAGGTGGGGATCTGTCAGACTGTTGTAGGGTTCCATGCAGTAAAATACAGTACTGAAAATTTATAATTTCACAAGTCATCGTTTCGGCAAGCATAACGGTCCCATCGAGCGATGCCCGGGCGATAATAAGTGGCAAGATTATCTCTAATGGAGCAGTAATGAGAAAGCATCAAGCTTCAATCAATAACTTATCGATTTCGTGGATAGGATCTATTGCAATGGCGCGTGTCTGACGCACGAGCATCGATTCGATGCATGAAATCGTTCTTTGGAAGTGAAGGAATTGGGTCTCCGACGACGTGAATAGAACAGGGTTAACAACGGTTTGAGTTTTTTTTCTCTCGATGTGAAATCCATGTTAGTTAAAAATGTAATTGTTTGCTACGTTGCGGTTTAAAGGATTCGATACCGTAGGTAAACATTGACCAAAACTAATACAGTTATGGCTGAGTTTTTATCTGATTTGCTATTACTAGCCTGATATTAAAAAACATAACGTCGGCAGAAGAATTTATCTCTTTACCTTGCATACTGAAAGCTTTTATGTTCACCTGTCTGCCTCATTTCTTTCGCATTTCTTTGATTCATTAAAACAGAAATTGGCTCCGTGCGAATTAAAATACATTTCAGAACTTTTTCTGTGCCTAAGTTGGTCGCAAGTTTCGAGTCTCCAGTTATTTTATGGCTCTTCACCTGACCGAGTGTCACCTTAGGGAGTATGGAATATCTTAACTGTTGAGTCGTTACCACCTGCATGATATCGCTGAAGAGACTGGAACCACTCGAGATAATTATTAGGTTATGAAGTGGACAGCTGAAGAATGATGAAGTTTGAGAATGCTTTCTGAACCATCAAGTCAAATTATAATTATTTAATTGGATAATTAATTGCTTGTTATAATTATTATCGCAAAAATTATAATAGTATCGCAATTACAACTTGGGCATTTATTGTCACATCTAACGACCAATCTCTGCGAACCCTCGGATTTTCAGGGTTCATGCAAAATTACGGACGGGATGGCCGTGGTAGCTTGTTTAAAGTTCACGTTAAAGTTGTAGCAAATCAATGGTGATCATTGCTTGTATTTCAGAGTTCTTTTAAATTAAAGTAAGTGTTGCATTGTGGATTTTCCCAACTGTCGCTTATAGGGGCTCCAGGTGTAGAACGAATGTTTTACCTGGACAGGTGCACGAAATCCTATTTGCTCCGAATCAGGCGCCATTTTGATAAACAAAGCATGAAAAATCGATAGAATGTAAACAAGGTTTCAAGAATTAACTGTGGAATGTGTGTATCACACAAGACACAGCTTCTCAAGATGGAGGGAGGCAACAAGGTTGTATAATCACTCAATCAATTGACAATCAAAATAATAAATTATCATTTTTTAAAAGTTAATTATTGCCTTAATTTCTCCAATATTTTAATAAATAAATACATTTCAATAAAAATTTAAAAAAAATGTCGAATAGCTGCTGCAGCTATGAAAAGCAATCTTTAAAAACATCGAACGGGTACTAACATGCCCGTCGACATTATCTAACCTGTTCTCGTCTCCCGCAGTCAAATGATTAAATATTAATGAGCTTTTAATTAATCACAATCATTAATATTCATGATTTCGATTCACGATCTCCAGGTCTTGAAAGCGTTTACGAATGCCGACTGACTTTATAAGGGCAAGTTCCGTGCATTATTTCAGCGCTACCATTGGTAACATGGAGGTCTGCAACCAATCAATGCATTCCCGTCGACTGAGTGCTTAAGTTTTTATCTATGTGTTTTATTAACTTGTTTCAAAGTAAATTGTAAGAATT
This sequence comes from Hirudinaria manillensis, assembly GCA_034509925.1. Classification (NCBI taxonomy): domain Eukaryota; kingdom Metazoa; phylum Annelida; class Clitellata; order Hirudinida; family Hirudinidae; genus Hirudinaria; species Hirudinaria manillensis. The sequence continues at coordinate 1,924,312 of CM067533.1, forward strand.
GATGAAATTTAGTAATAATAAAATTAATTTTAAAAAAATACAAAATTAATTTAATATGATTTTTTAAATTCTTCTTTTCACGCTCAAATGAATTATTGAATTAAAGCCAATTCAGTCTTTGAAAACGTAAAGCGTGCGACCCCGGTTTCAAAGTAGACGACATCCGCGGCCGTAACGTCGTCCTCTTGATGTGCTCGGTGCAGCTAACGACGTCCCTGATGATGTAGGTGAGACCTGAGATGCGCTCTCATCGGGCGAGACGACGAATGACCGGGTGGTGACTCCCTGGATTCACCGCCCTTGGACATGACAGTACCCTGCGATGACGCTTGGTCTCCTTTCTTACCAAAATGGAGAAGACGATGCTAGCCACGAAACACAACTTATCTAAATAATAACAATAATAATTAAAATAATAATAACAGTAATTATTATTATTATTATTATAACAATAATAATAATAATTATTATTATTATTATTATTATTATTATAACAATAATAATTATAATAATCATTGATGCAGGTTATTTGCCCCGTCATTAACAACAGATTAAACTGAATACGTGTGTCTCATTCTTTTTTCTAATTCATGCATGCCATCTTGTCATCAAAAAAATCGTTGCAGTGGCAGACGAGGCATAAAACCGCGGGAAAAAAAGAACACGGATCACAGGCACAAGCAGGTGCTCAGAATGGACCTCTTTATTTTTTTTCCGATTAAGAAAGATCCAGGTGACTTTCGACTGACGCTCAGGTGTGTTGCGCTTTAAATCCAGGTGTTTCTTCATCATCAGATCATTATAATATTAATAATAATAATAATAACCATAATTATGGTGCAACCTTGGAATGTTGAGACTGTTTTATAGCAGGTTAACACGCCTTGCGCCAGGTGATGATGTAACCAAGCCAATACTTACTATTATCATTATTATTTATTTTATTATATATTTATATATATTACATATAATTTATTTATAATATTATTTTTATGATTATTATTATTAATGATATCGTGTAAAAAATATTATTATTGGTATTAAAATCTTAAATCAAATAAATGGACCAGAAGATCATCACACCAGTTTGGTCGATATTCTGAAAACACAAGTATAAGAGGCATTTCCGTCCGTCACGTGAGGGAATGAATCATTTCCAAACGATTCTATTAATTACATGATTATTATTTAAATTATTATTTTAATTATTTTATCTTAATGAGAATCAATAATACGATTACGAAAATAATAGATCGCGGAAGTATAATGGTATGTTATATCATATATTGTGCATCATCCTGTTATTCTTTACTTATTTATTTATTCATTTGTTTATTTATCTGTTTGTTATTATATTTTCTGTTTAATTATTGAAATATTAAATAATGTAAATATTGAATTAATCATGCATTGTTTCCTAACAATCAATGCACTTCATTGTAATACTGTGAGTGCGCACCCGGAAATATTTTGATTTTCGACGTTTTGCATTAATTCATCAAAGATTATTTTTACCAACTCTCCGATTTCATTTTAAGCAAAAAAAAAACATGAAACCAATACTGAAAACGTCTTTATTTACCCTCGTTTCTATGACAACTGGCCACACCCACGTCTAACCTGGACAAAGAAAATTGTGACCTTAGCAACGAACATGTCAACAAAACATTCGTGGAAAACTTGGAAGAATAATTAAGACCGCTTATTAAGGCATCTAATTGTTCCTAATTTCCCATCCTCCAAGATTAACGAGCCGAGCAGGTACAAGAATGAACACGATTTCTGAGGATAATTTCATTTAATTATTTTCAAGAATTGCAATCAGTGATTCATTCGTGATTGTGAATCATTGATAAGTTTTAATGAGATCATTTGATCAATAAAAGTCCATTGTAGATGACGTTGATGAGTTTATTTTGGACAAAGTCTGGTGAAACAAATTTAGAAAATCAGACCTATTCTTAAATATTATTTTAAGATTCTTAGGATAGATAAGATTGAGATAATAAAATAAAATAAAATATTATTAAAATAAAAAGAAAATCAACAAAAATCAGACTCTAATTAAAATTCTAGTTTTTTTTTTAGTTTATGAGTTTATTGAACAAACAATTATGTACACAAACGAAACAAATGAAACTTAAAATACAAAATAAACTCATAGGGTCAGTCTTAAGGAAGCGCAAGCTTCCGCTAAACAGACTGGCCCTGGAAATCATAATATATGTAATACATATAGTTTAAGTTCCGTAATTGAAATCACTTGCTTCAACTCTCCTCAAATGAAAATTGGAATTGATTGTGTTTGTTGTTTTATTGTTTAGATACTAATAATCTATTAGGATATAATCCAATTTGAAATGATAAAGATTCAAGTAATTATATTAATGGTATCAAAGTATATTCAGAGAGTCTTGCCCAAAAAATCGAAAGACTCGTTTCGCCAGTTGTTTCCATTCAATGGAATCCATTAGGAATTTGTTCAGCTGTTGGTTCTCAATCTGATGGTGTTAATCGTTATAATAAAATTTGTAAATTTAATCAAATGTTAATATAAAACATTGGAATTAATAGAAATTTCTAGTGTTTTAATGTAGTTATTTTTATCGCAGATGTTAAATACTTAGTGTTGCAATTACTGTTCTCATAACTGTCCAATATTTTAACTCACCCCTAAGACAGCGATTCGATACGTTGGTTATTTGTTACTCATCAGGCTAACACGGTCATAATAAAACTATTATTTGAATACAGATATTATAGCTTGAGTCATTTATATACAAATAAAATTATAATACTTACGTGTATGTAAGATACGTATGCAATATTGCAATTACCAATAGGAGCCAAACTGCACATTCAATATTGAAATTGATTTAATGATGTTTACATTATTTATTGCTATATAAATACAAAACATTTACATTTTGAAATCCGTTGAAAACCGATCCACGTCAGCGTTATCCAGTGCATGCCTGGTCAAGTTTCAAATTCGCGATTTACGTTAGGAAAGTTAATTATTTTAATATATTTAAGTTGTGAGGATGATTTTTCACGTTAAATGTGATCAACTTACTTTAATCTCTTCATGGTTTCCAAATCAATTTCACTATTAAATATCTAAACGTAAAATTATCCATATATTTTGATAGTTGCAAAATAAATATATAATTGTTTATATTAATAAACCAATATCTATTTATCATTTTACATTACAATTCATTATATTTAGGACTCAGATCCATAAATGTTTTGGTAAACAGACAGGCTGGTTTCCTTTTCTCGCTCAGAATGTCATCGGTGTGTTGCGAATCAAATTTGAAGGATAACGAAGTTGTTCGAAAATGTAAAATTACTGGAAGAAAAACAATTCTGGTTCCATACCGTACATTACATGTGCCAAAGTAATGTTATATTATGAAATTTCGTGTGTTAAATGTACACTTAAATACGGCAGATAATTCATACCGGCGATCTATTTTTGAAATATTTCGATCTGAATAAATTTCTATAACATAAATTATGAGAGAATAAGATCTTAAATTAGTTAAAAATAAAGTCAGGTGAAATTACATCAAGATTGACTAAATTAATATGTGGATAAATAATGAAGGTATCATTCGTGGATGAAGGACCCCAAGATCAGAGAGCTGACAGCATCAGAGCCACTCAGTCTTGAAGAGGAATATGCCATGCAGAGGACTTGGGTTCTTGATGAGAACAGTGAGTTGAATTTAATCAAGTAATTGTAATTTAATTTTACTTATTAATGCTTGATACAAATAATGTTTAATATAATTATGCTTAATACAAATAATATTTAATATAATTATAATTATAATATCATTATTTAGAAATTGTTTATCTTTGACACCCTTTAAAAACATTCCAAAGTGCTTTTCCTTGTCACGACACAAGTTCGAATAATATCTTCATGTAGTTGCTAAATGATTGCTTGTACCGTGTTTATTTGATTGCATTATCTCGACCCATGCATTTATCATAATTTATCATAATTTATTATGATTTATTATAATTTATTATGATTTATTATGATTTATTCAGAGTGCACGTTCATAGTCCTCCACAAGGGAAAGTTCAATGAAACAAATGATGAAGTAGGTAAAGAGAGGTGTTTTCTGGGAAATTTTCAAGATTTTTAAACTATTTTACCGAGGCTTATCCTTAGCTTGTTATTATTATTATTATTATTAACTAATATTTTGATAATTATTATATGATTATTATTATTATTTGGATAATTCAAGGGCTGACATCTCATGAAGTTATTCATGGGTCTTTTTTTTAAAGCCAGGAAAAATTGACAATAAATTTACAAACTACCAACAAAAAATTATGAAATTAAATTTCATTCGTTTTTCAGAATCCATGGTCGGGGACGTGAACCTTTTTCTCGGAGAATCGGAAAACCCCGAAGGTAGACTTTCGTTTTGGAAACTTCAGGTTGACACCTAAGACTCGGACAGACTTATATCGATAAAACTCTTACGATAGGACACGATTGATTGCATTGATTGTGTTCCACATGGAGATGTCCTTGAATTATTTGCTATTATTATTATTATTACTATTATTGTTGTTTTTATTATTATTATTTTCTTTTCTTTCTTTATTATTGTCATGACGATCTTTGCAACAGATTGCAATGCCACAAAATGATCTGAGCATTCCTAATGGCTGCTGCCCTTACAGATACTATGAAGAATACACTAACCATCATCATCGTCATCATTACTAATAATAATATTAAAATGGTTGTTATTAATATTAATTAATTGTTATTTATGTTAGATCGTCTTAGATGTTATGTTAGATGGTCTTAGACTCTGTTTATGAACCTTGACTTTGAAATAATTCGTAGACGACACATCACTGATTGGTGAGTTGGAGGTGATGATAGCAGAAGACGAGTTCAGAGGTCAAGGGCTCGGTTATGAGGCGTGTTTGGCCATGTTGACCTATGGTGAGGAGTCACGTGAGATTTTGTGAAGATGATGAATATTCATGTATAATAGATTTAATTGATCTGTGAGTTAAGAAGTTGTTGGCTTAAAATAATTACGGTTATGATAATGATGATAGCGATGATAATAATAATAATAGTAATAATAATAATAATAGTATTGATTAATGAGTTACATTAAGAAGTTGTTGGCTAATAATGATGAGTTATAATAATAATGACAATGGTGATGATATTAATAATAATTTTATTATAATAGTATTGATTATTATTATTATTATTATTATTATTGATTAACATCTGAATGCAGGAATTCATTTCTCGAACTTGAAGAAGTTTTGCGTGAAAATAGGATTCGACAACCTGGTCAGTCAGCATCTCTTCAAGAAGTTCTCCTTCGAAGAGGTTTGTTGACATTATTTTTTTTTATTTCAATTTTAATCGAATAATTTTTTTTGATTTTTTGATTTATCTGCATTAATTCAAATTTAAAAAATAATTTTTCTATTGTGATGTCACAAGTAATAATTTCTGAGTTGTTGCTGCTGGTGATGAAGACGACGACGATGATGATGATGATATATTAGTATTATACTTTATCAACTAACTACGATTTCTGCCTTCTCTCACCAGGTATCAAGAAGTGATGTCTTCAGGGAGGTGACCTTTGAACTCGTGGTGACCAAAGAGGTCGAGCAATTCATCGCAGAGAATTGCTACCTTTCGGACGTCCGCATAGAATGGTCCTGGGACGTCGATGACGACGACTACGACGATGGCGCTGATGGTAGCAGTGATGGAGTTGGCACTAAGAATTGTAATGCGTAACACGTGCGAGTGCTTATTGCTCTGCAGGGCCTCATCTTAATTATTTTCTCAGCAAGTTATTATTATGAATTGATTCCCAAAAGCAGTATAGCATGGTTTTTTGTTGACATGTCATAGGATGACATGTGGAAAAAACACTGTTGATAAACTATAGTTCTGAAGGATTTTTTAAAATTAATTTATTAATTTATTAGGGCAAAATGGATTCAAATCAAATTGAAAGCTGATTGTACATTTGTGCTACATACATTCTGCTAGTAACGTCTGCAGTGAGGTACATAGGTCGTAGGTCGTAGGTCATACATAGGTCGAAGGTCGACGAAACGAACGAAGCGAAGGGTTCGTAGTTATTAAAAAATAACACTCTCAGAAACAAGGAATTTCCGACTCCATATTCAGAAGCAAAAGATCCTCAAAAAGGGCGAAAGAAATTTAATGTCTTTAGCTCACGCGCCAGGGCGCTATATAAATGACATATTATTGTTATTATTATTATTATTATTCAAAGCTTCGCTTGCAATTTATGATTTAGACTCGAACTGTGTTCAAAAAACAATCCGAAATATGGATAAATTCTCGTTGATGTCGCCATCATTAAATGTCATTAAACGCTAAAAAGATTAATTTGATCGTACGGATCTGGATCATAGCGTAGTATTGCAATTGGTTTGTGGAGAGAGGACAAAGGAGAGGGTTCGCTTTTGTATAGGAAGGCACGATTAATTGGATTAAACCCATAAATACAATAAATTGACGATTAAAATCATTAATTGGGACAATCAAATGGATAAGGGGGCAATTAATGGAGCCGATAAGTTATTAATCAGTGACGTCATTTCAGCTTTATATGGTGGTGGTGGAGTTCAATTGGTTGACTGATTGAAAAGCGTACACCAATTGAACTTATCTAAATAGTTAACTACATCAGCTTATTGGGCATTCCACATCCTATCAAGAAGAGTTTCGTTGTTGGAGCTGAGGACTTGAACTAAGGGTCGAGGGTTTGGTTGACGTGTTGTTGGAGGGACATGATTACAGGTGCAGAGGTAAACCAAAATGAGTGACTTTTTATTAACGCTCTTAAAATATTTGCAAATTATCAGATATATTATCAGGATAAACTGAAGGAATGTGAAAGGAAGAAAGGTGATGTTGAATAAAGAGCCGATTAAACTTATCATAGCATTACAATTCATTGTAATGTCATAAATACCTGCAAACTAATCAACAATCCATTTGCAATGACCTCAAATTTAAGAGACTCTTCCTAGTTCTTATGACTGCTATGGTGACTGCTAAAGAACATTTGCCAACTAATAACCAGTTAATAATAACAATAATAACAAGCGATATTGCAATTATCTGATGCCTATTATCTAAAACCCGGGCAAGGATGAAGTGTCAGCTGACGAATTAATTAAGAAGTTCGGACAGACGGACAAACGTCGAACGAATACGTTCAGCATTAAACATGAACATTAGGCAAACACAAAAAAAAAGACACAACATGACATTCAAGTCGATGACATGTCATGACGTGACATTCAAGCGAGTGACGTGACATTCAAGTCGATGACGTGACATTCAAGCGAGTGACGTGACATTCAAGTCAATGACGTGACATTCAAGCGAGTGACGGACAGAAAGTCATTTCCTAAGACATCCTACATTCATTCAGTTTTGCAGGAAAAAGTTCCTGCCTTTAAAAGTCAAGTCAAGTCAATTAAACTGCATGCATAGTCGTAATAGTGCTATTATGATGAATTAATTAACATAATTAATATTATCATAACATTATAATTTAATTAAATTAGATTATTAACTACGTGTTATAAGGGATTTCACTTGAATTTTGACAGAATCGGTAGCACACAAGAAATGATCACAAGTTGCAAATCACGAAATTACGCTTCATTCGAAATAATTTAAAATCAGAAAAAAAGGAAAATATTTTTAAATTCCAAATAACTTAAGGCAGCATTTCCCTGGAAAAACGTTGACGTCGGAGAATCGAAATAAAAGCATTTCACTCCATTTTTTGTCAACAAATAGAAGAAACATTTAAGAAAATAATGCCAAACAACGACAACAGCAACAACATCAACAACAACAACAACAACAATGACGACGACGACAATGATGATGATAAAAGTGATTTAAACTAAAATCTAATAAAGTAAATCAGATAATATTGCTGGATTGATTTTGACAGAATATGTTATGATTAAGTGATCATTAAAATGCACGATGACCATTATTATTATTATTATTAATATTTTTAAATTATAATTATTATTATTAATATTAATATTTTTTAATTATTGTTATTATTATTAATATTAATATTTTTTAATTATTATTATTATTAATAACATTTTTTAATTATAATTATTGTTATTATTATTATTATTATTAACATTTTTTAATTATAATTATAATTATTGTTATTATTATTATTATTATTACTATTACAAACTTCCAAGTTATTTGAATATCCAAACAGAAAATTATTTTGAAACACGCAAACAGTACAAGAACAAAACGTAAACACAACACGATTTACGAAAGCAAATTACAAAGCCTACGTGTAACATGGATGTATTACAACCTCATGTTGTAAGCCATGCATCGGTAAACGTTACCAACAGGTCAACTGGTGACTATTGTGCAGTATAGCTAAGTGTAGCCTTTGAATAGATGCAGAGTAAAAGATTGCATAGATATTTTAATAGAATTTCTTGGACTATTTAAAATGATTATCATTTAAAATGATATATTCTATGTTACATAGAACCACGATACATGCCTCGTCTGACTTGTGTTTTTATAAAGCAATGCCATTTTGCAGAAAGGCCGATTTTGTCGTCAAAGGATAGGCATAGATAATTTATTTATTCATTCATTGGCATAAATCGAAAACGTGTTTTTAAATTACGTGGCCAGCCACACATCCAATATCGTCCGCAATACAAAACATATTCTTTGTAGCCAGTAAGGACTTTTTTAGACGAAGTCAAGTGATTGAAAAGACGCGAAGACTCGGTTGATTGAAGACGGATTGGTTTATAACTTCAATCAGGATATCAAAGGTTTACTGTTACCCTCACAATGGTTCAAGTCACCATCGAAATGATGATTGTAGTTGTTGGACTTGTTGTTCAGCATTTCTTCAGTCTCCTGTCACGAGAAATTGCAACGTATTCAAACGTAATTACTTCAAAATTATTTCAAATTTCTTATATATTCTGTAATTGATCGAAATGTACTGAAATTACCAAACATACTCTATAATTGCTTGGTTATTGCGTTAATTGTTAACAGATATTGATTATACTAATTCAGTCGTATAATAATAAATTATAATTATGTTTTATTACATTGTAATTATATTATATTATAATTATATTCAATTTAAAAAGTATTATAATCGATGCCCCCTCTATTTCCGAAATTATGAATCGATTATTATCAACTAATTTGTGAAATTTCTCAAAAATTATTTAAAAAAATGTTTTTTATCGACATCTATTTATTATCATTAATAAAATATTTAATTCAATTCAAACATAATTCAAGACCTTAATGTGTCTATGGCTGAGAGTTCCAATCTCAGACTCTTCGTAATAGTACAACTCCCTGTTCTGCACCTGATCCTTCCTTAGGGCATAAGTCCCCGTCCTTCGACAGTGCCTGACCCCAAAGAAGGCCACTGCCACCAGGCAGAGGGTGACGATGACGATGCAGAGGAGAGCCGCGATGAGATGCTGACTGTTCTCTTTGGCCACAGACGTTGCCTCTGCTGTGATGGTTTTGTTATTGGAGTGAAGCCATTTGTATTTCTTTTTATATATATTAGTCACATGTGAAAATGTATTTAATACCAATTATTACATCTTTAATATTATACTTAATATTATATATTACCTATATATTTAAATACCTATATATTAATACTCAATACTATAATCAGTTACTTACTATTACTTAATACTTAATACTCAATTGCTTAACACTATATCTTTAATAGTATAATAAATGCAAGAGTATATTTGGAACCACACGCTTATTATATGCATTGTATGTTTATAATGGCTCCAAATGTATATTATACATCGTATATTATATATACTGTATATTATACACTTTATCAGACAAATGGATTTTTAAGTTTGAAACATAAATAATGCAAAGTGTAATTTCATTTAATGTTTAATTAAATTAATATATGAAATTAATATATCATATAAAACAATCACAATAATGATAATTACCAAATATATGTATAGATTATACATAAATACATTTATTAATTTATAAAGTCTTAACCAAGCATTGCATTCGTTGAAACTACCTGCAACGAGACACTGGGTGTCCCCAACGTGTCTAACGTTTTCTCCCCTACAGGGTGTGCAATGGTCCATGCCCTCGTGGAGGTTAAAGGTCATGTCGGGACAGGGGGAGCATTGTGATTGGTTGGTGAGGGTCACGTTCCATAATGTACCAGGAGGGCATTTGACTGATTTAACAGATTTCCAATAAGTATATCAACAAGATTTGATCCACAAGAATGGAATATTATATATATTCGTCGTGGAATTAGCCCGGTCCCTATATATTATATAATAATATTATTATTATATTATTATTTATTATATACCACGAATATTAAAATTAAAAGCCAAAATGAATATTAAAATATTATTATTATTGCCATTATAAATAATAAAATAATAACAATATTATATTAATAATAATAATAGTAATGGTAATAATGATTCACGTCAGTTAAGGAATATCAGCAATAGCAATTAGAATAATAATGAATAACATTTAAAAGAAGCTATTTACTATAATCTAATGATGAACAGATTGTGAATAAATGAATGAACAAATGAATGTACGAATGAAAGAGTGGACGAATAAACGAATAGATTAATTGATTAACAAATTTAATAATTAATAATGATATTAATGATATTAATAAAATTCATAAACGTATTAATTTGATTGCACCCACTGCAAGTGTTTCCATGGGGCACTTCTCCTTTCTCGCACGAAAATTTGAACTTCCTGCCCTCAAGCTTGAACTCAAAGACGTCCTCTGTTGTCGTGGAGTTGGACGGAAGGATCGAAAAGCTGATGGAATCTCTCTTCACACCTTCCATGACCTCATCCATGACACTCTTCATGATTGGCTCGATTGTCTGTCTGCAGGGTGAGTGAAGGCCAATCGGATTGGGAATATCATTTTGAAAATATTTACATACTTTATTCTAACCTACTGGATTGTCAAATTACTGGTTATAAATGCTAAGCAATAAATGATAGAATTAACTAGAATTATTCGGAAGAATGCGATGTAAAATAATTCTTTAAATCGCTGCAAAATTCATCAAAACACCGCGATAATCGTGAACGCTGTTGATGACAAATTGATCTTTGAGAACACTTTAATAACTTTGGCAGAAGTGTTGTTTTTGTAGCGCACGTTCCCATGTGCACAACATGAGAACATTGACCAACAAAATCTTACAATTCATCATCATCGTCGTCATCATCAGCTCTTTTCTTCAGCTGAAACTCCATAACCAGATCTTCGTCTGTGCACTCTTCCACCTGTATTGATCCTGACAGGTTGTTGCTATTCAAGAGCTTCCACGATTCTCTGCTAAACTGATATTCGACCAGTTTTTGGGTGAAGGTCGGGTCAGGGTGGCCGAGACATGCGTCTTTGAGGGTCACCTTTGAACTGTAGGTCAAGGTCTTTGGAACCATTCCTAAAGCAATACTTGTCGAGTTCAATTTCTATTTAAGGTGATTTAAATAATAATAATAATAATAATAAAAATAAAAATAATAACAATAATAAAAACAATAACAACAACAACAATGATAGAGAGATTGTGTTGATATTGAGATCGATAACGACGAAGTCGTTATGACCGGGCTAAAGTAATCCAAGAATGGAATGCTGTTAATTATTTTATCAAATAATTTTATTTAATAAGTAACAATTCATTAAATTCAACGATTAAATCTAATCCCCATAAAACTCGCAATCATCATCATCATCATCATCATCATAATCATAATCATACTAACGGACGCACGTGACCAGCTCCACGTCATTGACATCGTCGGGTAACCAATGACCTTCAGCGTCACACGAAAAGTTCGAGGATGAAGCGTTGTTGATGACGTAACCATGGTCACAGGTCACGTGACAGATCAGCTGGCCAATGGGACACGAGCAATTCAGGCGCCCGTTGAACACCTGCTTGATTGGGCAGACGTCTTTCAAGCTGCAGGTGACGTTGTCTGAGTCGTGGAATTGGAAAAGTTAAATTTTAAATTTTATTTAAAGATTTATTCGATAATTTGATGAAAATGAAATTAAAAAGTTAGATTGTGTTTATTGTGCTAATTCGTGTTCTGAATTTGCAATTCTGTCGTCTTACAACATAAAATAAGATTATTAAACTATAAAATATTAAAATATTTGAGAAGATATTAATTATAAATTATAGAATAAATGCCTTTATTATTGTTATTATTAATATTATTATTGTTATTGTTATTATTATTATGGTTAATATTATTATTATTATTATTATTATTATTTTAATCAATTTCTTCGCTTCCTACCTTCAATTTTTTCTATGATGACCTTGAAGGAGCATTCAGTTTCGAACTCAGCACCGTCGCTGACGATGTACGTGACCTCGTGTTGGCCGAGGTCAAAGGTCATGCCCTGATTGTGACTGCATCTCAGGTTGAAGTGATCCGAGTTTTCGACGACCTTAAAAATATATTTAACAAAGTTATTTAATTAAAATTAATTTGTACATTAAAAAAGAAATAAATTCCGAGAAAAAAAAACATTATCAAGATCATTATAAACTTAAGTTAATTGATTTTAAGTGGCCATTATTGACTTACTACAGGTATGGGCCACCTGACGTTGTGCACTTGAGATTCGAAAGTCACGATAGTGACGTCATTAGGGCAGGTAATTTTGGGAGGAGTCTCGTCTGTCGTCAATATTAGTCGTTAATTTAAACTTAATCAATTACTGTATTTATCAATTATCCAATGATATTTGAAACTTTTTAAATATTTATTAATTTATTATTTTTTCTCAAATATTTATTAAATAATAACTCATTTAAGCCAGTTAATATTACGTAATTTAAAAATTGCATTTTCCCGAGGTTAATATTTCCTGCCAGTATCCTAACCTCTCAGCTGCACTGTGTAATTGCACTCTGACCTCACCAATTCGCCCTCCGCGTCGAAAGCCATGGCAACATATGTGACCCTATTGACTTGACCTACATTGCTCTCATTCCATTGGACGATGTTCGATAGGGGAATCCTGGTGAGGTTAATGTTTCTGAATGTGCCGGGACAATCACTCGTCCGTGGTCTGAACTTGTCGATGACGTAATTGTGGACGTTTGGTAGCGTATAGAATATTGACTGATGGATAAATAAATCATTAATTAATAAATCATAAAAATTAAATTAAATAAATCATTTTTAAAGCAATAATTGGTGATAAATATTATAACCAATATTTGCATTATAATAAAATTATTTAATTTACTACTTACTGTAAATATTTTACTATTTCAAGTATTAATACTAATTATTGAATTATTTTAAAAAAAATACTCGCCTTTTGGGGACAGTCGAGAAACCCAGGTGCCTTGCAAGGATCCCCGCAAAGGGGGCAACATCGCCCTTTGACCTTCGTTTCTCGACCCTCGCAATCCAGGGTGGGGCACTGTGTGGTTCTGCAGACCATGCCCTGGAGCTCCCCAGAGTCCCCCATGGTTTCACCCTTGCCGAAACATCGGCAGGACTTGCAGTCGTCGATTTCGACTACGACACCATGGTCCAAAGTGGTGTTGTGGTACTCGCACTGGAGATTAGGTGCGCTTTCATCTGAAGTCAATCAGATTGACATTCTATTATGCAAGCAAATCAATTATAGCACTCAGTGTTAATTGTGTAATTAATAAAAATATATTCATAATAATATAATATCGAGAATATTAATAACGTCTCTATGTCTTCATAATAACAGAGGGTTTAGTCGCATGCGATGCTGTACCAACCTAGGCACATTTTCTTCTCCTGGTCATAAAATAGTCCTGGTGCACACTCGCACGAAATGAGACGACCCATGAGGGGTGTACAAGATCCATTGGAACACTGTTCAGCCTGGTCTTTAGGGCTACAAACTTTCAGATAATATAAATTAAGGACAAACGGTAAGCTGTCATCAAAATAGCCTTTAAAAAAATACCTTTTTCTTTTGGCTGGTCCTCATTTTGTACAATTATGTGAAAGGGATTGCTGAGGCCACCAACCAGAGTTCGGGTCGTACCATTTCCGAGATGATTGAGGGGTGTCAGGTTCAGAGTTCCATCGACAAAGTTAGTATAAAGGAGGTGACCGTCAAATATGTACAAGTCTTGCGGATGATCTAGAAACGTGAATAATTCTGGAATACTGGATCCTGCAAAATAAACAGCAACATTAATAATAATTATAACGATAACATTAATAATGATTATAATAATAGTAATAATTTTTATAATTCTTGCTTACCGTCCAAAGCACATTTGAATAACTTGGCATTCTTTTTCAATCCTTCTGTCATGTACAGGTAATCTCCGTGCAGAAAGAATACAGACGTCCAGGTGATGCGACCACCCGTACACTCGGGAAGTACCTGCTCAGGTGAGTTTAATCCAGGTTCGTTGTGGAACTTCAGTTTAATTTTCAGGAGTCTCAGGTGACCGCTTCCTTCTATCCAGTATAGGTCTCTGTTGATGATATTGGCGATGATGATGATGATGATTGTAATCTTGGTGATGATGTTGAAGTTTTGAATGGGAGATAAAGCAGACGAGATGACGATAATGATGATGACAATGGTGTTGAAATAATGTTTATCAACTGCATTTAATAATAGCAGAATATTGGATATTAATGGGATTTCATTCTGGCTCACTATAACATCAATAGAAACCTTCAATAAAGTTTCACTTATAAAGTTATCACCAGCATCAGTCATCATCATCGTCGTCATCATCACAATATATCTTCATCTCGAGGATTCATACTGAGATCATATGTAACAAACACCAATAATCTAACGCCAAGTATTCCCTGAGACCGCGTGGATTAACCCTGCCCTTGACCAGTACGGCTTGTTGTCCAGGGCTTCCTCCCGCTGTCAAGGTCAAAGCACTGAGATGGCCCCTCTGGTCGAACCAATAGAGCGTGTCGTCCACGAAAAGCATGCTGGTCACCCCGTGGTCTAGACGAAAGAACTTCTCTGATAAGCCATAAGACCAGACTCGAATCCATTTTCTGAATAAATTATGAAAAATATTCAATTCCAATCATAGATAATAAAGGGTACGACGACGACGACGATGATGATGATGATGATAATGATTAAATGACCCTGATGGTGGCAATATAATTTCTTTTGAATATTTGTAATATTAATATATTATATATCATAATTATTATACCCATATCAGAAGCGAAATACGATATGATAATAAAATTATTATTACATATTAATATATATAATAAATGTCAAAAAATAGTAAAATAAAATTAATAATAATAATAACAATAATAATAATAATAATAACTCGAAAGGGTCCTGGAAATAGAAATTCTTGCTCCTCCTGTGATAGGCCACCGATGTGACACCAGGTGCTCTGACAATTGATAACAAGTGGGGAAATAGGTCAGTACTTTCTGGGTCAAGGTTAAGCGCTTTGATGCCAGTCAGATCTGTTACTGCTATGAAGCTGCTCGTATCTGTAATGATCGTGATGATGATGATGATGATGATGATGTCGTTGTTATTGTTGATGATACTGTTATTGTTGTTGATGATGATGACGATGACGACTACGATAATGATGATGATTACGTAATGTTGAAAAAGTGAACAAGACAGAGGTGATGGCCACTCTACTCTCCTCATCACGTACGTGTGAATCGAACGACAAGAAATCAACGAGCAAGTATTAACTTTTGAGGTCAACGTTGTATGAACTCCTGAGGCAAACCCTGCCGCCCTCCAAGCAGACGCCTTCAGCGCACGTCACGTGACACGAACTGCTCGTCTGATGAGTTGGTTCTGCAAAAGCAATGACAGATCTATGTACAGATACATTGAACGGGGCAAATGTGATAAATGAGTTGCTTATATACAATATAGAACGTATGTTACATACAAAATAATAATAATAATAATAATAATAATAATAATAATAATAATAATAATAATAAAAATAAAAATAATAATAATAATAATAATAATAAAAATAATAATAATAATAATAATAATAATATTACAAAAAGTATGGAACTATCTGATCTCTGCTTAAGGTTGAAATACGTAATGAAATCGTTGATTTGACCAACCAGAAAGACTTTGAACGATGGTGAAGCATAAACCCATGACGTACTCAGGACCTCTCAGGTAAGGGTGAGTAAAAAGCGAGGAGGACGACGATGATGATGATGATGATGATGATGACGACGACGATGATGGCGATGATGACGACGACGACGATGGGGGTAGGATCTTAGAGACTATTATTTCCCTCATTCCCCAATCGCTGATGATGATGACGTTTCTTTCGATGTCTGCGGTCATTCCAAAAGGTGTCTGAAAAGTTCAAAGGTCAGAGTTTATCATCGATATGAAATAAATAAATAAATAAATAAATAAATAGTGAAAGTTCAAATAAATGATTAAAAAATTGTTTATTTGCCATAAACATTAGGAATAAAATGAAGCATTTTGACTTGAATTATGGGTGATTATTCCTATAAAATGATTCAATTCCTCAGCGTTCCATTCAGTCAGTTAATTCATTCATTCATTCAATTCACCTGCAACTCTACGTCCTTGACCTTCAGCAAATCACTTCCGTTCAGGTTCATCCGGTACAGGGAGGCTTCCATCTCTTTGTTCTTGTAGTGGGAGTCGACGAAGTAGATGGAGTTGTGCAATAACAACATGCCGTTCGGATTGTCCAGTCCTAAGGCGATGATGATGACGAAGATGACGATGATGGTGACGATGACGACGACGATTATGATTGAAATGATGGTAATGATGACTGTGACGACGATGAGAAGAGGTTCGATGGACATTTCAGTTTAAAATCTAATAAGTTGAGAAACAACAACAACAATAATAATAATTAGCCGTGGTAAATAGTATAAGCCATCATCGTCATCGTCGTCTTACCTGATCTGATGACCTTGACCTCTGTACCGTCCATGTTTGACCTTCTGATGCTTCCCATTTCTCCCCAGTCGGAATAATAGATGTAACTGAAAGTGATTATGATAACGATGATGTTATAATAATAATAATAATAAAATAAT
The DNA here is from genome assembly GCA_034509925.1 of Hirudinaria manillensis. Lineage (NCBI taxonomy): Eukaryota > Metazoa > Annelida > Clitellata > Hirudinida > Hirudinidae > Hirudinaria > Hirudinaria manillensis. Next base: position 1,941,560 of record CM067533.1, read on the forward strand.
AATAATAAATTTCAACCTCATATGGTCAAATTGTGAAATTTCTTACTTAAAAAATCGTAAGAAAACAAGAAATAATAACAAAGATTTAAATTATTTAACCAATTTTTACTCATAAATATAATTAATTTCTAATAATTTACGATAATTAATTAATTTATAATTCCCCACTTGTTAATAACATCCACAGCCAACGCCCTGGGCATTCCATCTCCATTAACTATAGTCCGTCTCCTTCCGACGTCGTCTGCATCGATGACCTCGACCTTTCTCCAGGTGAAGACTCCGCCCACGACCCCGATGTTGGTGAAGAAGAGCAGGTTGGAGGCGGGGTCGAATGCCAGACCTGTTCATGAATATTAATGACTTTGAGTTAATTTAATATTAAATTCAATGGTGGTTAGTGACTGTTGAATTACACGTGGACATGATTTTGTGGCTTTCCTTGTCGTCTTAATGTTTATTAATATCTTAAGATAACCTAACTATTATTATTATTATTATTATTATTATTATTGTTATTATTATTATTATTAATTTGTAATATTAATAAGAACCATTGATAATAGTAATAACAATAATAACTATTATAATACCAAATTGTATAATATAACAATAACAATAACTAATACTATTAACTTTTAAGGTCCTGGTGTTTTATTATTATTATTATTATTATTATTATTACTGTTATTATTATTATTATTATTATTATTATTATTATTATTATTATTATTATTATTATTATTATTACTGTTATTATTATTATTATTACTGTTATTATTATTATTATTAAAATAAGTGTTTACAAGCGTTTTAAAATTACGTTATATTGTGATTATTTTTAATAATCAATCAATGTTCGCAAATGCTGCAAAAATTGAAATTCAACGTCGAAACAATTAATTGGGTGTAAACTGGAACATTAATTTCATCGTACGTCTGAAGGTGGAGGTGGTTGTATGCTTTTAAAACTTTAAGAGTTTTGACAACGACGACGATGACGATGATGATGGCCACGATGATGGTGATGATGATAATGATCCGAATAATCGGTGATGAAGATGACGACGATGATGGTAACAATGATAATGATGATGACGAACACGATGATGATGAAGCTTCTCGTACCGTCAACGATGCCTCCCTCCCTCAACACGTCCAACATCACCATGGTTTCCCGCCCGTCAAACGTCGTCTGCATGATTCTCTGAACGTCCACGTCGCTCCAATAAACAACCTGGACGTGGAAAATGAAATTTATTATTAAAATTAGAATTAAAATTAAATTAAATATAAAAAAATGATTTAAAATATTTGAAAAGCCTAATTTTATCTGTTATTGTTTGCCGAGAACAAAGAATAAAAATTGAGAAACCCGGGGTCAATGGGTTCAACTTTGAAGGGTTTTGTGTCGACGGAATTTCGGCCAGATATTCTTAGAAACACGAGTACATCAATTATTATTGATTCTTCTTTTCTTATAATAATAATAATAATAAAATGTCATTTTCCTGCTGCCGCCTCTATCATCGACTGTCTCTGCTTTTACAAACAATAATTTACTAAGTGTAACCCAAATTCATGACTTACAAACTGCCCTTTTTATGTTTGCCTATCACTTCAATTCTATTCCTAAAATATTTTCAGATTTTTTCATAACAAGCAATACCTATAACAATCCTTCTTATTTCTTACGTAACACTCACGAATACAGTCCTACCTTTGCTAAATCTACTTTGAAATTATTTTCTATACAATGTTATGGGCCCAGATTATATACTTCAATTCCAGATTCAGTTAGGGAATTAACTTGTTTTCATTCATGTCCTTTTGAGTTATTGTTTCTGTTGTTTAAGAAATTGTATAAGTCTCATTTAGTAAGGGTTGTTTGAATTTACATGGTTGTATTATATATATTATGATTTTTAGGGCCAGTCTGTTTAGCGGAAGCTTGCGCTTCCTTAAGACTGACCCTATGAGTTTATTTTGTATTTTAAGTTTAATTTGTTTTGTTGGTGTACTTATGTACATTATTGTTTGTTCAATTGTTTGTTCAATAAACTCTAAACTCTCAAAAAAAAAAAAAAAAAAATACTACCTCGTAATTGGTACCTGTACACTTAACTGTACACGTACATGTACGTGGTTTGATTGTGGGAAAATAAAAGTCATTTGAACTAAAAAAGACGTCCAAGGTTGAGAATGAAAAAGCAAAAAAATATTTCATAAAAATAATCAGAAATTATTTGCAAATGGAAAACTACTTTTTAAAGGAAAAAAAGATCCTCGGAAGTAAATGAACCTCTTCGTAATATTTGAATACTTACGCGGTCTTAAAACGTGAGCAGCAGTTCGTTATGTTTAATCACTACAGACTAATTACTACCACCTTCGTCGCCGTTGTTGTCATCATCATCATCATCATCGTCGTCGTCGTCGTCGTCATCATCATCATCATCATCATCATCATCATCACCAGCAGCAGCACCGACTCACCTTCTTGATCGGATTGTAAGCAACTGCCGTCGGCCTGATACCCTTGGCGACGAAGTAAACGTCGAATGAAGTGGTGTTCGTGGCCAACCAATCAGGATCGGGGACGTAGGCAACGAAGCCTCCTTTGCCGATGGTGAAGAGGAGAATCTCCTTAGGCTCTGGTTTCAAGGTCAGGTTTATGTTGGGAATATAACAATAATAGCAACAACAACAATAGCAACAACAACAACAACAATAGCAACAACAACAACAATAGCAACAACAACGACAACAGTAAATGTAATAATAACCTGTTTTTAACGACCAAGATTGGCATGGAATAAAAGTAAATTTAATAACAACAATAATTAAAGTAATGATAATAATAATAATAATAATAATAATAATAATAATAATAATAATAATAATAATAATAATAATAATAATAATAATAATAATAATCTTCGAAAGGTTCTTGGGTGAATTGCTGAGAGCACTGGTAGTGCTCAGCATTCATTCATCACCGGCTGTGAGACCGAGAAGAAGCAGGAAAAATGTGTGTGATAATAATAATAATAATAATAATAATAATAATAATAATAATAATAATAATAATAATAATAATAATAATAATAATAATAACAATAATAACAACAATAATAATAACAACAATAATAACAATGATAACAACAATAACATTAAGAAAATTTTAAAGTTAAAATTGGCTTGTTACGGCTATTCATACGATTCATGACGTTCTCACGTTTGTGAAGATAAAAGAGATTAAGGCACAGGTGACAGGTGGATTCATTCAAATTCATGCCAATCGTTATCAGATGAAGGTGAACAGTACTCGTAGTACTGGTATTGTACTATTAGGTACTAGTATTAGGTAGTATCGCGTCTCCATTAAGACAAGTTAACCGATCAACGGTCGGCATTTATAGGATAATAATTGCTAATAAGATGGTAATGATTGCAGTACGTGGATTTTCATTGATTTTAAAACATTGATTTAATAATGCAGTTCCGATACGAAATGAGGTCACCAACCGATACATTCGGTCCCCCGTGGTGTGAGACCACCGTAAGAGGCACATGAACATCTGGCTTCGTTGTCTACAGGGAAACACAGCTGTTGGCACTGTTGGGACAGGCAGGGATTGCTGAGGTCTGGTTGTGTGTTTTAATAATTAATAAATTGGTATATTCCGTTTATTACAATAATAATAATATTCTATTTTTATATAGTAGAATAATGATGATAATCATACTAATTATTACTATTTCATAATTTTTATTTTAATATTACACGTAATATCGTGTCCAATTCACATTTCCACAGTTATCAATCAATCAATCAATCAATCAATCAATCAATCAATCAATCAATCAATCAATCAATCAATCAATCAATCAATCAATCAATCAATCAATCAATCAATCAATCAATCAATCAATCAATCAATCAATCAATCAATCAATCAATCAATCAATCAATCAATCAATCAATCAATCAATCAATCAATCAATCAATCAATCAATCAATCAATCAATCAATCAATCAGTCAATAAATCAATCATTCAACCAATCAATCAATTTAAATTCAAATTACTTTTAAGAGCCCTCCAATCTTTATAATTCCTGAGAGTAACTGCCCCATACATCTTTTGATTAGGCAAAGTGACCACCTCAAAATCTTCCTTATCACCAGTACTATCACCATCATCACCATCACCACCATCGTCGTCGTCGTCGTCGTCATCATCATCAATTGCTCCTATGAATGCTGATCCTGCAAATCCAGTTACGATGAAACTCTCCCTTGCTCTTCTACCCCTGCTGACGTCACTTGACCTTTCCACGTCCCTCTCATCACCACTTTTACCATCATTATCATCACCATCATCATCACCATCATCATCATCATCATAGCTGCGATTGTAGGAACTGGTTATGGCCAGGCCGACGATGTGACCAGAAGCAACTTGTCTGGTAAAGTTCCTGACGACGCGTCTGTGGTTGCCATGGAAATCAATCGATTCCAGTACTTTGTTGTGAGAGTCCGTCCAGTAGAGGCGCCTGATGGTAACATGGATGGAGTTCATGATGACGACGACGACGACGATGATGATGACGATGACGACGACGACGATGATGGGTATTAAATTAAAGTACATTATTGATCAAAATATTTTTAAGCATTTCTCGAAAATCTTGAATTTTAAGGTCGCATCTGTAATTTATGAAATGGATGGAATCTTCAGATGTTTTCAGTTGTCAGAAAGAAATTATAAAATAATTATATCAATCATATTTTTTTACGAATTTTATAAAAATAAAATACGAATGGATTTTTGGCTTCATTTTTTTTATGCAGCATGAAAGCGCCCTGGAATTTTAGATAATTAATTTCAATAATTTTTCGACTCAAATTCTTTCAATTGTTTAAAAATGTACGAAATAGTTTTTAATTCAATTAATCGGTTCGAACATCAATCACATTCAATCTTTCTGCATATATTCAACCCTCCGCCCATCCATCCATCCATCCATCCATCCATCCATCCATCCATCCATCCATCCATCCATCCATCCATCCATCCATCCATCCATCCATCCATCCATCCATCCATCCATCCATCCATCCATCCATCCATCCATCCATCCATCCATCCATCCATCCATCCATCCATCCATCCATCCATCCATCCATCCATCCATCCATCCATCCATCCATCCATCCATCCATCCATCCATCCATCCATCCATCCATCCATCCATCCATCCATCCATCCATCCATCCATCCATCCATCCATCCATCCATCCATCCACCCACCCATCCATCCATCCATCCATCCATTTACCCACTCACTCACCCATTATGGCATGCCATGTGATTGGGCAGAATAGTATCCTCCGCAATGACCTTCCTGTCTGAACCATCGAACTTTGACCTTTCGATGCGTTTGTAATCTTGATCGTTCCAGAATAAATAGCTGGAATAAATAAAGGAAAGGTTGAAAGGGCAAAAGCTTCAAAGCTTGGAATGAAGGATGGAGCGACGAAAGAATGAATGGATGAATAAATGAACGAGTGAGTGAGAGAGGAGGAATTTTTTCTAACGCTTGGTAATGATGATTATGATAATGATGGCGTTGAAGAAGAAGATGATGATGTTATTGTCTGTTATTAAACAATAATAAATTGAAAAGTGACCGAATGAGGTCACTGACCCGCTAAATAGGTCAATTGTTATGCCCCTCGGTGACCCGAGATCTTCGAAGATGATGATCTTTCTGAAATGGGTCCTATAAGAATAAACTTCAACGGTCTTTTGTACTGCATCGGTCCAGTACAAGGAGTTCGTCACTGGATCTATGGCGAGACAGTACACAGTATCCACGGCTGTGATGGTTAAAAATATTATTTTTAATATATAATAATTTAATTATCCAATAAGTTATTAAATTTATAACAAATGTAAATATGAATTTAAATGTTAAATTGTTAAAATAATTTATATTAAAGTTTGTAGTCATTTCTCTAATATCTTTGGAATTTTTTTCATATCTTGTAAAAAGCAGAAAATTCGTTTAAAATAATTTGTTAACCGATAATAAATAAATAAATAAAATAAATAAACAAATAAATAAATAAATAAATAAAATAAATATTAAATTATAAGTACAACAAAATCCAACCCGGATTCAGTGGCAGTTTCTCAACTCCACCGATTTCCAGTCTATCGCCGAGATCACTATCAGCACCGCCACCAACATCGGCATCATCATCAGCACCACCGTCATCACCATGACGACGATATCCCCACAAGCGGGCCTCGTATATTCCCCTCCTAACGTAACTCATGTCACTCCAGAAGATGACGTCATCGTCGTGAAGGTCAACCACGACGGATATGAATATGGAACGAGGCTGTCAAAGCATTCGACTCTCGATTATGTTAATTAATTGGTAAGAATTAATTAATTAATTATGTTAATTAATTGGTATGAATGATTAAATTGTGTTCATTAATTGGTATGAATGAATTAATCATGTTAATTAATTGGTATGAATGAATGAATTAATTATGTTAATTGATTGGTGTGAATGAATAAATTATATTAATTAATTGGTATGAATGAATAAATTATGTTAATTAATCCAACCCCTTCTGACAATTAACATATTCAATAGACGTTACAGTTTAATCTACATATTTAATAAATTTAATTAATAATATTAATAAATTTATAATAAAATTATTATTATTATTTAAACTTTTATTATCAATAAACTTACATCTTCGTAGAGAAGCGATTTGCTACCGTCGGCTTCAATGCTTAGGATTTTGTTGCCCGTGGATACCAGGAAGTAATCTGTTGACAAATTAGTTACAAGATATTTATTATTATTATTATTGTTATTATTATTATTAATATTTATTATTATTATTAATTTTAATATTTATTATTATTATTATTGATATTAATCATGGTTATCATAAGATATTAATATTATATTATACGTTATTGTGGGATAAGATAACAAATAATGTTTACATTTTTCGTAATATCGTAAATTTATTGAACGTGTGGATGGAGGGATAGATGGATAGACGAACGGATGGACTGACAGACGGACGGTCTGATGGATGGATAGACAGACAGACGGACGGACGGATTTTGAGATTATTTAATTCCATCACGTTGAAAACTTGGTTCTGCACTGGGATAATTCTTAACAAAATTATGCTAGGAATTACGCATAATTAGTGATGCCGTTCCCATGGCTATTCATTTGATGACGAGGACGATGATGATGATGATGATGATGATGATGACGATGACGATGATGATGATGGGATAGGACCCTGAGGCGTGTAGACAAATAATTATTTTTTTTAAATTCATCTATTTATTTTTAATGCTCGCAATAAATCATCAAGAAATTACGCAATCAATCATATTTTGATTTGTAAACACATACTCATGCACAATGAAATTAATGTCTTAATCACCATAATAAGAATAATATAACCATCACCACCACCACCACCACCACCACCACCATCATCATCATCATCATCAAAAATACAAGCGGCGCCAAATAAATTTACGCGGTCTTAACGACAATATTGCTGTTATCAATTGTTTGTATATTATTGGATACATTTGAGCAGAGAATTTAAATAATATAATATTTTATATTGAAATATTTAAAATAATTTCTTACGATGATATTAATTAAATTATTAATTAAAATTTAAAAACAATATCATTAAATTACATTTAAAAAATGAAAAACAGTTGTTCTTCAACTTATAGTTGTTACCATATTAATTATAGCAATTATTAAAATATTTTATATATAAATATTAATTTACATATTAATTAAAATATAAAATATTTTATTTATAAAAATATTTAAAATAATTTCTTATCAAAAAAATATTCTCAAAATTAAAAAGTAAAATTTAAAGAAAAAAAAAAGATCCTATTAAAATAAATAAAAAAATAAAAATCGAAACATCATCGTCGTCGTCGTCATCATCATCATCATCACCATCGTCATCATCATCGTCATCATCATCATCATCGTCATCATCATCGTCATCGTCATCATCATCATCATCATCGTCGTCATCGTCCCCACTGTACTTCGGAACGCCATTCTTTTCAAATGAATTGGTCACGTGAGCATCGATTAAGTCGCTGATTGGTTGGTTCTGTTTTATGGACATTTATCGGTTCTGGTTTGTTGGGAATTCTTGAAGATTTTTTTAGAACAAACATGTTCATCGTCGTCGTCCTCATCATCATCATCATCACCATCATTATCACCACTACCAACCACACTCATCACCATCTTCATCATAATCCTTATCATCATCATCATCATCATCGTCGTCGTCATCGTCATCGTCATCATCATCAATGCCCTCATTGTCGTCATCACTATCATATACAAACATCAATGCCTTAGCCATCGTTATCTTCATCATCACCATCGTCGTCATCATCATCCTCGTTACTGACTGTCATCATCATCATCAATATCGTCATCATCATCATCACCATCATCCTAATCATCGTCATCATCACCTAAAACTAAACAATCGACAGTCTTGGATAAGAATCAGTCCCCAGTTAATTTATTGCAAATTTTTAAGCAATTCTTTGAGTTTTATTTTTTATTTGGGACACAAAAAGTTACATTCCAATGAATTCCGTACGATAATAATAATAATAATAATAATAATAATAATAATAATAATAATAATAATAATAATAATAATAATAATAATAATAATAATAATAATAATAATAATAATAATAATAATAATAATAATAATAATAATAATGATAATATTAATAATAATGATAATAATAATAATAATAATAATAAAAAACTTTAAAAGGTAATAGTATTAGTTATTGTTATTGTTATATTATACTATTTGGTATTATTATAGTTATTATTGTTATTACTATTATTAATAGTTCTTATTAATACTACAAAATAATAATAATAATAATTATAATAACTTTAACTTTCACCACAAAATTATATAAAATTATTATACAAAAAAATTATGATAATGCCAGTACTATCATCGTCATCATCACGTTGATATCCTTTACTGGGGCTTATGAGTGCAGTCACGTGTATACATTCACACGATCCTGTTTACAATGTAGTACAATACGTCTGCGGTGTACTTGTTGAGGATAATTGAAGACAAACTCAAGTGGTGGTCAACAGACCGTGCACTCAATGAACCGTGAAGCCAAGTGAAGAAGTCCAAGTTCCAGTCATAACACTTGACACGTCATGACGACAATGATAATAATAGTGGTTGTGACGATGATGATGATGGTGATGATGATGATGATGATTTTGGTCTCTATTTGAATTGTAATTAAATTTAGCAATTAATATAATTCATATTAAAAACAACTCACTTTTACGAGGTTGTACTCTTTCCATCACTACCATCACCACCATCATCGTCATCATCACCATCACTAGCATCGTCGTCGTCGTCGTCTTCACCATCACAGGTGTTGTTGTCCTGAACATCTTCATATTGACTTTAAGATTATATCCTGAAATCATTAAAAAAATTTATTAATAAAAATCAAAATAAAAGAAAAATAAATTTTAAAATTTATTAACATTTAAAATAATGGATTTAATAAAAATTTAAAAAAAAAACAAAAAACAATCACAACAAATCACAAATTTTAAAAATAAAAATATTATTTGCTTCTTAAAAGAAATAATAACGGATTTAGTTTTTTCATAAAACAACGACAAACAAGCGAAATGCAATACAAACATGGACAACATAACAAACAAACGAAGATACAAAGTAAGATACAAACAGTGAAACATTCCTTGTTGTCGGAGACATTATGACATAAAAATCTATTTTCACATCAAATCCATGGCGACATCTGCCGTCTTTTATCATTTTTTGCTAATCAATATTCGTCTCAAATAGAAAGTGTAACGTAATAATATCAATAAAAATAAATAAATAATAATAATAATAATAATAATAATAATAATAATAATAATAAAAATAGATAATAACAATAATAATATTAAATAAAACAACATTTACTGTGCTCAATATTTTGCAATATTGATTATGACTACATCACCATCATCATCATCATCATCATCATCATCATCGTCGTCGTCGTCATCACCGTCGTCATCATCATCATCATCACTTTATCATCTCGTTACAACCGGTACAACAGGTACCACGGAATTAATGATTATGATGTTAATTATTTCAACGATTTAAAAATTAAAAATTGCAACTTTTTTTTCTTATTTTTGTAAAAAAATACTTTAAATCTTTTGTGAACTTCAATAATTTGGTAAACAACAATGTTACATTCTTTGTTAGTATATATTGATATTAGCTATATACAGCACAATATTAATTTATATATTTATTATACTTTATTTTATTATATTTTATTTATTATTTTATATTTATATATTTATTATATTATGTTTATATATTTGTTATATAACTATATATATGTATATTTATCAAAACAATTGATTAATTGATTATACATTCACATGGAGGACATTACCATACCAGGTGAGGCAGGCCACGCTGCAGGCAACGTTGAAAGTTATTTATAGTTTTATGAGTGAGTCATCGCCAACGTCGTGCTCATCGTTATCAGTATCGCCTTCATCATCATCATCATCATCATCATCATCACCACCATCATCATCATCACCACCACCACCACCACCACCACCATCATCATCATCATCATCATCATCATCATCATCATCATCATCATCATCATCATCATCATCATCATCATCATCATCATCATCATCATCATCATCATCATCATCATCATCATCATCATCATCATCATCATCATCACCATCATCAAAATCCTTGTCATCATCATCATAA
>CM067533.1:1957500-2007500 GCA_034509925.1 Hirudinaria manillensis
GGTGCGGGTGGTGGTGGTGGCGACTGTGTATGAGTGTATACATCGTAAGGTATCGCCCTCGGTTAGGTTTTGAGGGAGTAATCATGGAAGTGGAAACCGATTAAGAAGTGCTTACACGTCTTATCGGTGTTCAAGATTGGCTACATCCAAACATACACACACACGCACGTACATACGCACGTACGTATGCAAACATGCACACACACACACACACACACACATTTCCAGGTTCAACGTTCAACAGGTACAAGAAAACTTGTATCAAGCATAAAAACTGTAAATTTTCTTTTGAAGGAAAAAATCGCAATTTTTGGCCTGCAAATCGAAACATCGGAACGTTGTGAACTTCAGAGAGCAACTTAACTTCCGTATTTCAAACAATTTTTTCAATTTATTGTTTGAAATAAATTAAAATTGATCCAATAAATAAATTAATTAATTAATAAATAAATAAATTAATTAATTAAACACTTTTATAATTAATTAACTAATTAACTAGTTTTAGTTGTGAATTGCAAAATATCTGATGAAATTATAATTTTCTTGTAATTACCAGATGAGGCAAACGTTCGAAATTTGATGTTCAAACAGGTTAGGTTCAAAGGTTCCTCGTTCGATTCCAGGCTTCCCCTGAAGAAATAACATCCCAAAGAAATTTTCAGTCAAAAGAATGCGCCACTCAAATTAATTGTTTTTATAAATTAATTATTTACCAGCACAACCGATGTCAGTCTCTGACACTTGCGTAACCCTGAGTCAGCAAGTGACACGAAAGGTCAAAGAGGTGACATTGGTTCAAATGTCAGCCTAAATAAATGTAAACAAATTCGTTCGTTAAGGAAGTGATCGTTAACACATGCGTGTGTGTGTGTGTGTGTGTGTGTTTGTGTGTGTAGATGTGTGTGCGTGTGGATGTGTGTGTGTGTTTGTGTGTGTGTGTTTTTGTGTCTGCATGCAGGATATCGGACTTACTTCCTCGTTGAGAATTCTATTCATTTTAAATTCGCATAGGACAGCACAATGCCTGTCCTGGATTTTATTTTAATGATGATGATGATGATGATGGTGATAATAATAATAATAATAATAATAATAATAATAATAATAATAATAATAATAATAATAATAATAATAATAACAATAACAATAATAATTGTCAGACACGTGGATTCGAATTGTGTGTGATTATTTATGGCGATTTAAAATAAAAATGTCCTTTGAAGGCAAAAAGTTCTTTGATGTATGCATAAACACCAAGTCACTTTTAAGGTTAAGAGGTCAGACACTCGTCTCACGACCCTACCGGTGTCACGTGGTGGCTCCGATTAAATTAGAATTAAAAAATAAATAAACAATAATAATAATTAATAAAACATAATTTAATTTTAATAATATAATAATAATTTAAAATTGATTCCGAAATTTAAAAAAAAATTTATTAAATGAAATTTATGAATTGAAATCCAAATAAAAAAGACTTTAATTTAAAAATTTTCTGTGAGTTAAAAGACATTCACAAGTTGTTTCCTTGTAAAGCATTGGTCTTTTGTCTGAGTCTGTATTACATAATTTTACCTGCCCTAGTTTTTGTATTTATTAATTTAATAATAATATAATAATATTTATATATCTTAATTAATATATATAATATTTATAATATTAGATTTATAATAATTATTATTATAATCTAATTATTATATTATAATTATATATCATAATTATTTATAATAATTATTATCATATATAATCTAATTATTATATTATAATTATTATATAATAATTATTTATAATAATGTATTAAATATTCTTATAAACATTCTAATAGATTTCAAAGAATCGGATGAAGTTGTTTGGAATATTCTTAAGTTTATGTTCATTGGATTTTAAAGATGATTTTCAAGAACGATGTCTTTGCTATCAAGTACTGTGAACTACGGAAGTTAGTAATGGTGGTGGTGATGGTATTGATGATGATACTTATCGCAACTTGATATTGATGTTGTTGTTGTTGTTAAGCTTTGCCTTAATCAATCATTTAATCATGAATTATGAAATTATTGCATTTATTTATAAAATAGATTTTAAATAAAAATAATTGATATTAATTTTTTTTCGAATAAATCATTTTCTTTTCTAGCGTATTATAATTCACATTGTCTGTCGAACATCACTTATAGTATTGTAATAACCCAGGGTCCTCAAACTAATTATAGAAGGGCAGGTTTATTGAAAGTTGTCAGATGGCTTGGAAGATGTAAAATGCTTAATTGATTAAGTCTTGAAATCTGCTGTTTCTATTACTCTCGCTCTCCTTTCCGAGGTAAATCCATTTGTCAAGGTACATAACCAAAGAGTCTGAATAGCACCAATTTAATTCTCAAATTATATTGCCACTAAATTTAATTAATTATTAATTTAATTAATCGGCAATATAATTTTAAATATTATTCAATTTCTAGGGATCCAACACTGCCCCCTCCTTAAATCTGTTCGTCCCGAACAGACATCTATTCCCATTTTCATTTTTACTCTCGGAATAGGATCCGATCTTCCAACAATCTCATGGCTGCAAATCCCAGATCCATTTGCTTTGTCATCTTCTGGGATTTCTGTCTCCTCCCTTTTACTTCTGCGTCCCGCAAGTTTCAGCCGCGGAACATCGTTATTTCTATGCATACTCTCCTGCTCCACGATGTCGCCAGATCCCAGACTCTCCTCAGGATTACCTGCTCCACTTTCCATGCTAGGCACTCTCCTGAAATCCCGAGCACTCCCTTCTGTTATTTCCAATGGAGCCGAAACATCCGCTGGTAAATCCATGGGCTGTTCTGTAGACTCTACTTGTTCCACCATCAAATCCGTGCGCTCCACCGGCAACTCCACGTGACTCATCAGTAACTCCTCGGGCTGCACCAACAACTCCACATGATCCACCGGCAATCCCATAGGCTCCTCCGAAAGTTCCACTTGATCCACTAAAACCTCCGTGAGCTCTCTGGGCCCTGCTGACGACTCGACCTGATCTGGTAACTCTATGGGCTCCAACGTCGAGTTCTCTAAGTCTGCCATCACGCACAGAGTTTCTGGAGACACGCACGCATTGTGGTTGGATGTGCCTTCTAATGACTCCATCCCAATGCTGCCAGAAACGGTACCTGGAACAACGGACATGATTTGTTCTTCGTTGGTAACCTTTTTGCAGAGTTCCTCTCCTTGTTCTTCGCAAGATGGAAGCACCACTTTGCTCTCCTCAAAAGAACCAACAGGACTCTTCTCGGCAGAGTCTTCACCCGAAGCCAACGAGACATCCTGGCATGGAACCGCTGTGTTTTCCAAATCGCCCCTAATAATCCTCCTACACTCCTCTAACTTTTCTACGGACTTTTTCATAAAATCAAGAAATTCATCCATCTTTTTATGGGATGGATTCTCGAATTCGTATTCCTCTGGGTCATGGCCATTCTCTGTCAGCCATGTCCCAAGTCGCTCTCGTATCTCAGCTTTCGTGCCTTTCCAATCCAGGCCACGCTCTCTCAATTCTTGTCTCAATCGAGGCACGTACAATTCATCCAAGTACTTCGGCATCGTTCACTTTTAAACTAAACAAGCTTCTACTTTAGTTACTTTTGGATACCCTTTAACTCTAAATCCAACTCCTGACACTAATGTAATAACCCAGGGTCCTCAAACTAATTATAGAAGGGCAGGTTTATTGAAAGTTGTCAGATGGCTTGGAAGATGTAAAATGCTTAATTGATTAAGTCTTGAAATCTGCTGTTTCTATTACTCTCGCTCTCCTTTCCGAGGTAAATCCATTTGTCAAGGTACATAACCAAAGAGTCTGAATAGCACCAATTTAATTCTCAAATTATATTGCCACTAAATTTAATTAATTATTAATTTAATTAATCGGCAATATAATTTTAAATATTATTCAATTTCTAGGGATCCAACAGTATTGTTTTTGAGAATTATTGACTTAAATTACCATTAAATACTTACATAAATACACGACAATACATTCGCAGCGACGACAAAACAACAAATTCAACAACAATAACAAAATAATGAACCACAACAACAACAACAACAACAACAACGGCACATAATTTCCATTAGTTCTGCTTGAAAATTGCTCCACTTCGAATAACAAAACTCGTCGGGCTTTGAATGAAAAGCAAGCAAATGATTGACAAACATTCAGTAAATGATGGAAATGAAAAACAGGGAAACATTGGTTCGGATGATCTCAGTTTGGGTTTTGTTGATGAATTGTTGTGGCTGTTGCTGAGTGCGTTGATGAATTGTTGTGGCTGTTGGTTGGTGAATTGTTGAGTGAAATGTTAAGTAAATTATTAATTATTATTATTATCAATATTATTATTACTATATATTTTATAATACTTTTTCCTTAGCATAAGTGGTGATAATTTCATAATTGATGTAATATATCATATATATCGTTTTATCATTATTATTATTATCATTGTTTTATTATTATTATTATTATTATTGTTATTATTATTATTATTGTTATTATTAATTAAAACCCTATAGTGACATTAAACCCTAATGGTTTGTTTACATTCATCTCCATGCGAGGAAAACAGGAAACGACGAAGAAAGAATGAAGTTGGTTCAGGTCTCATCCATCGATCAGTTATCCATCGATCCGTCAGCGCCGTATGTTTTGAACTGCATATGAATATTCATAGGTTCATCAATATTCAAAAATACTATTTTTAGTATTTATAATATTATTGATACTGTAATTTAATATTATTAATCATCTTATTATTGCTATAGAATGAATTGTCTAATTATATTATTATACTGTTATTATTATTATTGTTATTATTATTACTATTATTATACTGTTATCATTATTATTATTATCACTATTAACTATTATTAATCATCCTATTATTGCTATTGTTCTCCTACCTATGCACACCTGTCTTCTACCGAGGTTACGCAACAACGAGGCGCCTTTTATGAACGCATTTGCAGTGACTGTGATGGTGATGATGATTGATGATTATGATGAGGATGACGATAATGATGATGAAGATGACGATGACGACGACGATGACGATGATGAAGCTATCAGTTGCGATGGAGATGATGTTCCATGGATGAAATAACGTATTAGAAATCCTCGAAATAGCGAGAACAGGTGAACATCAGCATCTGTTACCTGGATTGACAATCTTAACCTTCGAACTTTGACCTTCACTGGCAGGTTTACTAATAATTTCAGTAATATAGAAGTATATAATAGTATAATAACAGGCATTCCATACAATAATTATTCTTCATTTCGATGGTTCGAACATTCCTTAGATAAGCAGTGCTTTATTGTTAGGATTACTTTTATTTTTGGTTACAGATGTTATCATAATAATAATGATAATAGTTTTTATGATATTTATATTATTATTATTTATTATTATTATTATTATTATTATTATTATTATTATTATTATTATTATCATTATTATCTAAGTGTTAACGTGATTTTATTAAGATCATTCCTGAGACTTACGAAAACCTTGTAACTTGGACAATATGTTTGATAAGTGACATCCGACTATAGGTTAAAGTTTAAAATGGCAGCTCGAAAGGAATTAAGACGTTGTTATGACGGTTGCCATGGAGATCATGGTCGTCTGGATTTGTTAATGGAGTTGAAATGTAGCTGCAAAATAAAGGTGAGCACAGGTGATCGATTGAAATTGAAGTTGAATTGCTTTTTGCAGCCATGAATGGTTGACGTGTTGCTAGATTGTTGAGCGCGGTCAAAAGATATCTTTCTACTTTGAAAGCGAACTGAATGGAACTGATTGTCGGAATTTAAGTTACGATTTTTATTTATTTTATTTATTTCACGCCTCATAAATCATCTCCGTTGATTGAATGGTTGGTGATTGAAGTTGAAGTTGATTGTATCGTTCAATCTGATTATCGGGCAGCTGATAGGCACGGGAAGTGACGTAAACAGACTACAATCTTAATGACCTTCAGGTGTGAACTTCCAGAACGTGACCTTGATGAACCGATGAACTAGTTTTCAAACACGAAAACAACATAGTAACAACAACAACAACTGAATTATGCTTCCTTTGTTTCGCACCAATACCATTTCGGTATCTTTCTAAAGTATCTTCTAATATTTCTCAGTAGTACTCAATGTTTCTGTCTGCCTCTCTGTCTGTCTGTTTGTCTCTCTACATCTTCCTCTCACATTTATCACCTCTCCTCAAACTCAAACTCTTAGCAGACCCGACTGGTTAAGCGATACGTTGGTTCAGACAATATGTGTTGTCACATCAGAAGACCCTGACATTTCAACAAGTGGTGTCTCGTGACATGATATATTATTAACTGAATATTTTTACCTAAAATTATACATAATTTAATAATAATATATAAAATAATATAAAATTATGTACAGAAATTATTATCGTGTCGTTGGATTGTCTTATTTTGTAATTTAAAATAAACTTATGTTGCACTTGACAACGTGACTTTCATGTTAACGATCACCATCAATCGGTCTGCAATAGTTTTCTCTATAGAATCGTCTACCTGAAAAGAAAACAGACTAATTCACCCCGGTCATTCACGTGCACCGCTCTACAATTAACTCATTCATCGCTCATCTAGAAATTTATTCATAATCATGAAACTCATTCAATCACAGTCAGTCCATTTTTTTCATTCATTCATTCATTCAGTCAGTCAGTCATCGACTTATTTGTTCACTCGTTCCTCATCAATTCGTTTCTATTTTTACTCATACATTTTCAACCCATCCATCCACCCATCCGTCCACCCACCCGTCCGCCCTTCCGCCCATCCGCCCATCTGTCCATCCATCACCCTCCCCTGAATGTCTCGATTTGAGTAACAAGGTTGGCTTTTTATTATTTTCTGGTCGAAATCTTGAAATCGACCGACGATTACTCACGAACTGTGGCTGTGGTCCGTAAAAGCTTCGTTCAGTTCATAACATAAATAGCATAAAATAGCACCAGCCCTTTGAAGTAGGAAATGAATTATGCAGCATTAAAAATATAAAGGGGAAAAATTTATCATCTTTTTTTTTTGTTCAGGATCGGGTTTACGTTCGTTCGACGTATTAATTTTTTTTTTTGCTTCAATGTACTTTCAAGTGCGAGTCATCTGTGACCTATTTGAACCTTATTTCATTGACGTGTTGGGGGTTACGATGTGACCTAATAAGGTTTAATTGTTACAGTGTGACCTAATAAGGGTTAATGTGACTGGTTAAAAGTTAACCTGACCTGGTTTGTTTGTTTTAATAGTTTATTTTGACGTTATTTTAATTGGGGAAAACGTTTGTGGCTTAAGATTTGATTGATTAGTTAATCAATTATTAATATTTGTTAATTTATAAATAAAACCGCATCAACTGGCTCCATTAACTACGACCACACTAGGGTACTCTTGAGAGCATTGAATTGGCAACAATATAAATATTAAATTATTATTATTATTTCTGTTATTATTACTATTACAACAGTTGCTGTTTTCCGATTAACATTAATATCAAATTAAATTAACATTAACGATAAATTATTATTAATAAATAATTAATTTACAACATCAGCACCAGCCTCAAATACAATATCAATTCCCAGCTGCTGTACAAAGAAAGGAAACAACATCCCAAATATTCTCACGAAAAGCACAACGAAAAGCGATGACAAAATGGCCGCTGATAAAAACTTTTGATTTCCTGAGAATATTCTCGACACTTTTTTTTTATGCCTAAGTAGGTCAAATATGCTTCTATGTTTTTCTTGACCTATTTCTCCCGTCGAGGGTGTGATGTAGGACGTGATGCTAATTTAGGATTATCGTCTTTGCACACCTTCCTTAAGCAACCATTGGTTGGCCTTCCAATTTTGGAATCTTTGACTGATGAATATATAATTAGGACTTATTCATATTCATGAGTCTTTGGATGTTTAATAGTTGGACTTGGACAAACGTCAACAATTATCATAATCATACTGCAAGTTATAAATTGCTAATTAGAGAACGTTTCATATCATCAAAGGGTTCTCGGAGAGAGAGAGTCTAGAATCGAAAGGGATAATGCATAAGAAAAGCAATATAATCACTACCTCATCATCATCATCATCACCGTCACCGTCGTCGTCGTCATCATCATCATCGTTGTCGGCATCATCATCACTATCATCTTAATCTCAAAAACCGTTGTTCAATCTATCTAATGATATCAGCACAGTATCTGCTATCCTTCCCCATCAACCAATCAATCACAAACTCACTCCGATTACTTCGACTGCAACATGATTTCCCGCTCATTTGTTGTTAGACAAGACACGTCTGGTCGTCATCTGGAGAACCTGATTTTGTCACGTCAGCCTAATTTTTTCAGCCTATTACGAAACTGCAACCGCTTCGTACTTTCCGAGGTCTCAATAAAAGTGTCAGGTCAAAGTTCAGAGTTTGACCTTCGCCTGACAAGACTTTTCGACGGACTAATGGAAGTTATAATAATTAACAGATTATGATTACGAACAGAATGAAGTGTTGTTGCACTTGCTCAGCCAATTACTTTATTAAAAATCATTTGTTGTGAAATTACGCCAATCGTTGGAATACAAGTAAAGGTTAAAATATAATATAATATAATATAATATAATATAATATAATATAATATAATATAATATAATATAATATAATATAATATAATATAATATAATATAATATAATATAATATAATATAATATAATATAATATAATATAATATAATTAATGAGTCGTTAATAATAATTTAATAAACATTATAGCTGACGAAATAATACATGAGAAATTCAAGTTTCACAAACTCTCTCAGACAAGAAAATGTCACAACAAAGTCAACAACAACTGGATGGAACCGAGATGGATATTGACAGATTCAATAAACAGCTAATAGCAAAGACACTCTTCAAAACAACAGCATCAACAGCTCCTGATGATGATGTTGAGATGATGTCAATCCTAGCTAAGACTAAGTTTTACTGTGTAAAATCATCAGCTTAGACATTTATGGCAACTCACGTTTGTACTGAGCAGCGAAAAAGAGAGAGATAAAAGTACTAGGACAAAAATTCTGTACTTTCAAAAAATAAAATAAATAAATGACTAAATAAATAAAAATCTCATAAACTTGAGGTATTGGTGTTGATACCTTTAAATGCTAAATGTTTGTTGGAAATTTAAATTTACTTTATACGATAAGAACAATTATATCTTGACGTTATCGGTTACAGCGTTTTCAAATTTCGTATTGTCATCATCATCATCACCACCATCATCATAATAATCATCATCATCACCACTATCACCGCAACCGTCATCATCATCATCATCACTGAAACCGCCTGGTTCCAATCTGTTGATTGCAACCTGGAGATTCTAATGGTCATTTCTTTAACAGCAGAGTTGCATGGCACGTGTTCAATTACATGTTCTTAAACAATTTACAAGAAAAGAACAAAGAGACCCTTGTAAAAATTTCATCAACAAAGGTCAAACTTAAGTAGTCCGGTAGATTGATCGACCGAAGTCAAAGTTCAAAGTTTAAAGAGGTCTTCAACCTTCAGACAAATGAGGTTAAGAGTCATGCCTGGAAAAACTGTGTTGGCCTTGAAGTGTACTTTTCTCCGGGTGAGGGAGCCACGTCTGTTTAAATCATTTACTTCTTGATTCCAAGCATACCGGAAAGCCCAAATGCTACAAGAGGCTCACAAGATCATGAACGAGGGTTAAGCTAAGAAATTGTAACCAAAAGTTACAGAAGTCCTGAACTTTTGTATACGAATATGGTTAATTAAATAAGTTAAGTACATAACAACAGGTAACAGATGAAAAGAAAAAAATAGATAAATAGAAAGTAAAAACTCTTTAGCAATGAATGATGAATCTGTTCCTAATGGATACCAGTACAAAAGGATTGTTGTAAATCAGTCGCTCGATGAAACAAACGTTTTTGGATGTCAATAACACAGTAAAGAAACAAACAAGTTATGAAAATGTTTGAGTTATTTAGAGAAAAAAAAGCTAAGAAAAAGAATTTAAATTGAATGTTTAGTTGCCAAAGCAGGAATCGAACCCGGGAGGCGAAGGACGACTTTGACATCTGACAGAGTATAAGGTTCAACAACTTCATAACAAACCACTCGGCGAAACTTGAGATATCTCTTTATCAAAACTAATTCATTAGTAAGCCATTGAAAATCGATAAAATCCGTGACTAATCAAAACAAAGTAAACACACCCAAGTCATCTTCCAATGAGAAAACAAATTCGTAATTTTGAATAAATAAATAAATTTAATATAAATAAATGAATAAATAAATAAATTTAATATAAATAAATGATTAAATATATATAAATTTAATATAAATGAATAAATAAATAAATAAATCATGATATAACATAACGGTTTTCCGACAGATAAATACCCGAGGTTCACTGGGAATTGGGGCAAAGGTGCAGACTTCGCAACAGGAGTCGAGCAATTATGTCATCCATCACTCAGGAAAGATTTTAAATTTTAAAATCTTTTAATTTTTTAAATCTTTGTCAGGAATTTAAATTAAAATTGAATTTATAAGAAAATAAATTTCAAAATGCAATTAAAAAAAGAAACGAATTAAAATAATTGATTTGAATCATTTCTTGAATCACGTATTTATATATTTTTTTGGTTAGAGCAGAGAACATCCGCATTGTTTTAACCTTAAAATAATAATAATAATAATAATAATAATAATAATAATAATAATAATAATAATAATAATAATAATAATAATAATAATAATAATAATAATAATAATAATAATAATAATAATAATAATAATAATAATAATAATAATAATAATAATAATAATAATAATAATAATAATAATAATAATAATAATAATAATAATAATAATAATAATAATAATAATAATAATAATAATAATAATAATAATAATAATAATAATAATAATAATAATAATAATAATAACAATAATAATAATGATAATAATAATAATAATAATAATAATAATAACTATAATAATAATAACAATAATAACAATAATAATAATAATAACAATAACTACACTAATAACAATAATAATAATAATAATAATAATAATAATAATAATAATAATAATAATAATAATAATAATAATAATAATAATAATAATAATAATAATAATAATAATAATAATAATAATAATAATAATAATAATAATAACAATAACAATAATAATTCTTTTAATACGACGTGAGGGACTCCTAATTAAACATTTGACATAACAAATGCAGACACAGTTATTGAGAAATGATTTACAAGCACCGAACAAAAACTAGAGCTGGAAGCAAAGAAGTGTTTTTCTCATTTGCACGATTAATTAATTAATTAATTAATTAATTTTAATATTTTAAATAAATTAAATTAAAGTTCACAAAATGTAGTCAGTCTAAAGTCTCAATAAATTATAATTTATTTAATAAATAATATTTAATAAATGCACTTTAATTTCCTCAAGAGATAAGTCAAACTCACCCCCTCAAGGCAAATTGGTCTGACGTTGCAGAGCCTTGTGAAGCTTTGGATTCTGTAAACTCTCCACTTTCACAAAACCTCGAAGCGAACAGAAGCCGACAATTTTAAGCGATTATCCGACGTCTGAAATTGGAGCAATGCAATTTCTCACAAGAGCGAAGAGCGGCCTTCAAGAAGGGAAAAGATTTGCTTATTTCCTTCCAAGACGTGTGGATGCCACTCGTGGCAAAAGCGTGTCTGGTCCTTGAAAACAATTCGTTCGATTGTTTCTGCAGGGAAGTTTCCGTTAAGACGGGGGCCGTCTGTCCGTCCGTCTTTCCTTCTGTCCGTCCGTCCGTCTGTCTTGCTTTAATTCTCGTTCAATCTACACTCAGATGAACTGGAAGGAGCAACAGATAATCGTGGACTTTTTAAGAGAGAGAAAAAAAAACAAAAAAAAAACTGAAGAGCCTGTAACATTTGTTTCGACAGGGATGCGAAATGCAGTAAAATGCAAGGCACGAGTTTAAAAAGTACTGATTATGACGAGCGTGGCGGGCATAACAGCAAGAAGACGGCGTGTCTGCTTTTGGAAAAAGCGGTATTCGAAGATCTAATACGAAGATAAACTCTCCCGATACTGAGTTGGTTCTTGTCTGTTCATTTAGGGCGAACAGCGCGCGTTTTATACGTGCACTTGCCGATAGCGCTTCGAGATGATGACTTCAATGTTCGTACTTATGTATTTATGTAAACTTCTAGACTCGGTGCGTACTTTGTTTACATGCCGCAAGTACTTTGTAATATCGAGACCTGATTTTTTTGAACAACAGTTTTGTTGTGTCTTGCTAAACGTTGACGATGTTAAGCACTTGATCTGTAGTTGATTGGTTGAACATTGATAATCTAATTGCCAGTTAATAATAATAATAATAATATTAATTATTATTATTATTATTATAATTATAATTAACTATCTGATTGATATAAGCGCTTATTATCTTTAGAATTTACTTAACTATCACCATGATAAGCCTAACGGCCGCATTCTTTCAAAAATCCTTCAAAACAACCAGTTTTTTTCCGTTTGTAAAAAATATTTCGGAAGATTTTTTTCTCAGTCGTTTCCAAAAAAACCTGAAACATGTGTTCAACGTTTTGAAAATCTATTTTCGGCTGACAAAATAAAACTATTTCGTAATTTCTCCGCCATTCAATAACGTCTTTAAACTATGAATCTTATCCAATATACAATGTACATCTTTCCTTGTTGTTTTCTTATGTCTTGTTTAGCAAAATTCTTTAAAATAAACTCAAAATGTTTTAAAATATTTAATAAATTATTTCAAAAGTATTTCCAGAATAAGTAACTTAATAACAGAATAATGCATGTACGATTCAACGAAGTATTTGTACCAGGAATCATATCCAACATATCACTGCTTGTTGTTTCAATTCTTATTCAGGAAAATTATTCCTTCAAAATATTTTAAAATATCTAATATATTTTTCTAAATATAATTTCTTCATTAAGAAACAGAATATCAGATTTGACGTTTAGAATTTAAGTGAATCCATTTTAAGTCAAGTCACATCACGTCCTGTAATTTCAAGAACAATTTATTTTCCTTTCGATAGGTTAAGGACTCGAACGATTTAGAAATGGGCAACTTGGTTCGACATCATAGAACAAGCGCATTTTTTAGGTGGAGCTTAAGGTGGTTGTACAAGTCAAGGGTCAACAAGTACTCAACATATTCAAAGAACAAAGTATTCACGTGAGAATAAAAAGACATGCAGGACAAAAATCATTAACTCAATTCAGATAATAATAAAAAATCAAGTCATTAATAATATATCACGTAACAATAATCGTTTGTAATAACGAAAAAAAATATCTCCATTTGTCACTTATTCTATCAGGGCAGTCCAAGGTGATCTTAGATCCTGCGGGGACGCCTGGAGAAATGTTCATTCTCGAAGCTTGGCTGTCTTCTGAGAAGTTTAAAAAAAGTGTTTTAAACATTTAATTAACTTTTCAGTAACATTTAAATATTTGAATTTAAAAAATTCGAAATAATGTTTAAATAAGAACAAATTAGTAATCAACAAACCTTAGAAACATTCTTCTTAAAATACTCCTTCTCAACCTTTCTTCATTCGCAGGACAAAGGAAGGCAACAATAAGAGCAATAACAACAATAACAGCAACAACTTTCAACAACAGTTGATATCACATGTTTATTGTATTGCCATCTCCCAATTGATTCTGCCGAAGATTCTGGAAAATATTAATTTTTATTTGTCACTGACTTTGAAATTGTTTAAAAAGTGGAAATTCTGATGATGATATGGATCCCAGAAAACACTGCACCAATGATCAGCTCCATGGTGTGATGCCAGCATGCTAGTGATAACAGCTCCTTATCTAGTTTCCAAACGGACACATGCACCAGCAATTCGGCCAGTGTTGGAGCTGATTGTATCAGAAGACGTTGCACAACCCCTACCAACAATGTCCCATTTCTCCAGGGTCATGTAGACAGCTGAGGCTTGATCTTTACCTTTTCCATTACTTAGTTATGCCACACTGTGCATTCCGTTGCCAGAAACAATTACTGAAAGTCTGTCAACTTGTTCCTCACCTGTAATAACACTCATGAGTTTACCATCCCAGTGGACCACCAGTGGTACATTACATAAAGCTTTAAATTTGTCTCTTAAAACTATTGCTTGCTTTGTCTTGTGTTTAATTCTTTCTCTGCGAATTGTGCCACGATTGAGGGCAAGATCATCAATGTTTTGACGAAATCATTTTGCAGTTTCTGTGATAACAAATGTTGCTTTACGATCAGATAACTTTAATCTGTCCAGGGCAGCTACTCAGCCTGGTGTTATAGCACTTGTTCTCCCCATTTTTACTGAATTAATATTTGAGATGAGCTGCTTTCAACTGCTTCTTCACTTATTCTTTTATCTATCTTACAGTTTGCATCTGCTTCTTCAGTATCTGTGCTGCTATATGATAATATTTCTTGATTACTTTTCAAGTCTTCCATTCTACGTTTTCCGACAAGCATCTATTCCTGTCTTTCTGATGATCTTTTCTCCTTTGCAGTTAATTTTGTATCCATACCTGCCAATGACCCTCTACGTCCTTTCTCACGCTGAGCTAATAAAAACTCACAATCTTCTGGAAACTGACAGGGACATCCGGCTGATCACCGGATGCGGCCCATCCCCGGAGAACGTCAGGGGTTTCAAAGGGCCGAAACGTTCGAAGATGGGGGACCTTCTCTGAGGATCCCTGTCGGAAAGCTCCGAGGAGGAGTTTCCAGCATCTACAGAGATGTTCATGATGTTCCTGTCCTACCAGGAAGAAAGAGAGCAGAGATTGAAAATAGAGCGCGAAAGAAAGGAGCAGAGAGAACGGTGGCTGACAATAATCAAGATGTTCAGCGCAGATACCGCGATTGCACCTATCCCTGTCCACTGCGATGCGTGGAGGGAGAACGTAGGGAGTAAGAATGCTCCACTTGCTCTAGCGGGCGAGGCCCGAGTTGAACCCAAGATGGGCAAGGTCAGCACAGACACTGTGGCTGCACCTACTCCTGTCCACTGCGATACGTGGAAGGAGGAAGAAGGGAGTATGGATGCTCCAGTTGATGTAGTGGGCGAGGCCCAAGAAGAAGCCATAATATGCAAGGTCATCGCAGAGACCTTGGTGGCAACTACTCCTGTCCACTGCGATGCGTGGAAGGAGGAAGAGGAAAGGATTAATGTTGATCCTGTTGAGAGAGTGAACGAGCTTCAGGATGAACAAGGGAAGACAGTCGATACTGATCCAGTCGTAGCTGAAGATATGTCAGCATTTGGAGATTCTCGAGACTTCCCTAGCAAAGAAGTCCGGAACCCATTGCCTCAGGAGGAGGAGGAAGCAGAGGCTTGCTGCAGGAATTACACTGGCCAAGAACGGGGCAACGTAGATGGCAGTGCTGCATTAATAGGCAGTAAGCGGATGAGTAGAGCTTCAAGGAGATCTTACTCAGTCCATGAACAGGGCAATTCAATCGGTCAAAATGGGGGCAAACGAATGAGGTTCCATTCATGTACCCTATCTCACTCCCATTCTCCAAGTGATGGTAGAGAATCAAGGTCAAGAAGTTATCACAGACGATACAGGAGTAGATCGAAGTCAAGAAGCCATGACAGATGCAGATCCAACAAATGCGATGATAGGAGGAGAATAAGTATGAAGTTCGTGTCAGGAAGGAAGAGGCATGCTGATGATAAGGAAGGACAAGTTGTGAAGTCAGCAAGACAAAGGGGGTGGTGTTGGCCATTTGACAGAGGCAAGTCGATGGTAGAGGAACACTCCCAAGATGACGCAATGCCAAAACCAGCAAAAACATCCACACGCCATCGCAGTGCACCTAAGCGTCTCGTGATCGACGCAAGCAAGAAGATCTATAATTATATATGAGGGGGAGGTGTTGTGGATAATGTAATAATATTGTAAGAATTTATTATTATTGTAATAACCTGGGGTCCTCAAACTAATTATAGAAGGTCAGGTTTATTGAAAGTTTTCAGATGGCTTGGAAGATGTAAAATGCTTAATTGATTAAGTCTTGAAATCTGCTGTATCTCTAATTCTCGCTCTACTTTCCGAGATAAATCCATTTGTCAAGGTACATAACCAAAGAGTGTGAATAGCACCAATTAATTAATTCTCAAATTATATTGCCACTAAATTTAATTAATTATTAAATTAATTAATCGGCAATATAATTTTAATTATTATTCAATTTATTGGATCTAGGGATCCAACACTATTTAAAGTTTATTACTATACTATTCAGAGTCTTTGGGAGGCTGGTATGATAATATGATTTCAGTAATAAAATAGCTAAGTATCTCCAATTCCCAAAGTAGTCCTTAATTATATAGCAAGTAATACAAAATACAACAAACAGCGTTGTCAAAACGATCAACTGCCAATTGGCGCCAAATATGAATCGGAATTATCTTCGCGAGATGTAAGAGTAACGGTGTAGCCTTAAGAATATCAGGTCGACAACAGGAAGAGGTGTTCTTGATTGATTTTATAAAAATTATTATTAATAAAATTTACAAGGCAAGACAATCAACAACACATCACTTCATGCTTTAAAGCTGCGCGGGCCAAACTATTTTGCCGGCAATCATGTATCCCTTAGAATTTTGTATTGGAAACGCAATCACATCATTTTTGCGTGGTTTATGGTTTCTTAGGTCACAGATTCTGCAATTGCCATCTATCTGTTACTTCAATATTATTCATTGATGAAACCTTGTATTTAGTGTTTGATCCTCAGGCTTTCAATTTCAACTTTGAGTTCAACGCTTCTTAATCAAGCACAGCTAGCAAATAAATAAGGATACAAGACATGGGCTTCTCTCTCAATTCATTTATTTTCTCCTTCTTACTGTTCCTTTAACGTTTCTTTCATGGATGTTTGAACTGTCGACAAAGGTAAATATTTATTTTTAATTGTCTTTGCTTTCGTAAGGAGAATATTACCATCTCCGCGTCATACTTTTTGACAAGAACACAGTTCCTGTATGTCCTGTTCAAGCAGGTCGTGAGTTACTCGCTCGTAAGGTCAAGGCCGATCCTACCACGTTAGCTATGAAGAGGCTTCAGGTGGTTTTTTCGGGCGATTGGGTATTGAATGATCATTCAGGGTTGAAGCTGGTCGATGGATGTGATTATACATCCAATTGTGAATCTTTAGAAATTGTGGTCTAAGGTTTTAAATAAAATTATTTAAATCTTGGAAGGATTGTTCAAACGACTCGTTGGATCAACCGATTGATATTAATATTAGTTAACTGAAAAGGTGATTCGATACATTTTCAGTGTGCCGGAAATGCTGAGTCAGGAGGTGGTATACTAGACTAGATATAAATCATATATAATAATTATTCCAAACTGTAAGTTGAACATTTACCCATATCATCTCCAACATTCTAAAATTCAATCATATATGATCGAGAAAATTGCCACACTGGTTGTAAATCTAAATTCTAGATGTAAATCGTATGGTTTTCTGAATATAATAATCATATGGTTTAATGAAATTGTTTTTATTAATTTATGAATAATTATTTTGGAATTATAGCCTCAATTCGAAGCAATTCCAGAAGTTTTATCAAAGCTTCAACTCTTTCTCTTTAGAAAATTGGAAAAGCTTGGAAAGCAGCAGTTTCGATGCCAAATTCGTTCGTTCCTCTGAGTATTCTGAAGTATCCCTGCTCTCCCCACTTCTCACCGAAGCTGTTCTTGACGATCCAGTACTTGGTTTTGGTGCTTTCTTCAACTCCATATCCAACGATCAATACGGCATGAGTTCTAGTGTAGTGATAGTGTTCAAATTCTGTTAGAACGGAGATCAAAATTGTTTATTTACAGACAGCATTGGGGACTGTAATCATACAGGTTTTCAGACTAAAATGTGTTTAGTAGTGAAATAATAATAGAGATAATATCTATATTCCATAAAGACGAAATAGGCAGTCAGATAATTAACAAACTTGTATCGTGTAAGATTCCTCCACCATAACCTCTTAAACGTGACCCTAGCATGGTGGCGGTAATTGGTCCGTGCATGAGGGCTAGTTTCATAGCTTCTTCATTGCAACTGCTCAGAAGTATAAATGATTATTATGTAGGTATATATATATGGTTAAATATAGAGATATTCATAGTATTAACTTGCAATTTTATTACAAAAGCAATATTTTCTTTTAAATATCGGAAATGTTACAATTTATCAATGTTCCTATAAATATGTGGTTATGTATGTATATATAAATTGTAAAAATTCTAGATCGATCTCATCTACATCGTAATATAAAATTAAAATTAAAAATAAAAACAAATATTAATTTACTTTTTCTGAAAACTTACGTTCCGAAAAATCCACCGACATATTCGTAATCGGTAAAATAGTACTTCTTGCACTTATTCCTCTTGTCAATATCGCATCTACCACCATCAGCCCTGTAAGGATTGCAACTCTCTTCGACCATTCCATTCTCTTCTGAGAATTTTCCAGCTGCCAGGTACTCCAATCCTCCACCGCAACCTGGAAATGAGACATGAGCAGGAGATATTTTATGAATATGAAAATTATGGTGTAGAATGACATTAAAGTATTTTAGTGAGTGCCCATTCAAGAGCTTTATGAAGCTACTTTATATTACGAATCGCACATATTAAATATGACCCTAAAACACATTTGGTCTGTTTTCGAAAACCGAATTATCATTAAAATAATAATTAAATATGTTTTTTAATGTATTTCGATACAGCTAATATAACCATTTAAAAACTGTATTTATAAAAAAAAACCTACCTAAAGTGTATTTATTGCATTCAACGACATCTTGGACTGAAAGGGTCACGTTGATCGTACCACCACTGGCAATGTTTAGACGAGCTTCGTTCATACCAACAGATGCCATGGCATAGCAGCTTAAACATTTTCCTACCATTGGATAGCATTAGATGTAACTGTGAATATTGCTATTCAAGAATAACTAATATTATTAACTGTTTTTAAATGCCGGAATGATATTTAGACGATGTAAGATATATTTACCCTGATTTCTGGGAGGAGTAATGTAGTTAACCCCATCGACATTCCTCCAATCAAAATTTTTAGGGAGTTTGCTGACCTCGCTCCTTAGCTTCTGATTGGCTTTGGCTGGTTTGATTGGCCTAGTTTGATTCGAAGCCATGGTTATAGTTGTTATTAGAGTAAACATTTGTCGAAACATAAGTGACATTTATATCGTATTAAAACGGTTTTAAATAATTTTATGAATGCATAATTTATGATTATTTTATTATGCTAAGTTTAATACCGTAATTTAACACCCACTTGATGTGTCTCTTCTGCCCCATGAGTTGCTTCATCTGACCAACTGTCATTTTTTCAAATTCATCGTATTTCTTGGCGTACCACAAGATGTTATCATCTGAGTTGATCTTTTCGATAAGAGATTCGTCGACTTTGTACATCATGTGATCGTTTTCGTCATCGTCGGACCTTAGGTATGGATACCATCATTGTAATTAGAGATATTCCAATTGTTATTTAAAGTTAGTCTACTTTTTAACGAAATTGCACTGATTACGAACATTAAAATGCCTCCACCGTGGAGAAACTCTTAGGATATTATAATAACAAAGCCATAAACAACTAATAATAAATTAACCAGTCAATGGGGCTTATCTTGAGAGAACTTGTATTTGATTCAGATTTCAGTCCTTCAAAGCAGTATCGGTTATTATTCATTACATCATGGCTGAAACCTAGGGCCTGATAGCAAATTCGCCAATCTATGTCGAAATGTGAGAAGTACTTTCTGCCATGAATTATAACTTCAATGCCCTAGAGTAGAGAAAATTGTTTATTATGTTCTCTTAAATAACATTTAATAGTGAGGATTCCATATTAAATTTCGTTATTAATAATAATTATTATGATTATTATTTTTTAATAATAATAAATAGTAAACAACTCACGTAGCCATCAACCATGGACCATTTTCCTTCGTTTCCATACATGTCAACCACTTTGTTTGGATACAGCAGCTCCAGTTCGAAGGTTGTAACATGTTCCTCTGCTGTAAGGTATTTCATAAAATCAATTCAGAATGCACTTTGTTAAGGTTTTGATTAACTACTACTCTCTCTTTTAGTCGCTAGATATTTTATATATTTGCGAAGCAATTTGAATTTGTGAAACTCTTCTGGGAAATGAATTCATAGAGAGATTGACATTAACTAAACATTATAACTAAACATAATAATTGACTGTGATAGTTCAGTAAATTACTATCATCAACCATCGAATGAAACAATCCACATCAAATGCATCAAAAAGATTGAAAAAAGCATCAAATCTAAAACTAACTCCTCTCACAGATGTGGTATTCATCGTGGTTTCCTCCGTCCATATAAAAAGTCCACCTTCCGACCACATCTTTCGGCTTACAACCACTATGGTCCAATGCGAGAGCGGCAGAGAGGAACATTCCCAATGAAAGAGCCACCAAAGCTTTCATCATGGCTAGATGGCGAAACCGAAGACTCTAGAATCATCTGAATCTTTGGGCTTTTAAAGCATTTCATCATAGGACTGAATTTGTGGGGGGGGGGGGGGCGAGTAATTAAGAATTAATAATTAGCCAGAGGCCCTTCTCTCTGGAATTCCCCTTTCACATATAGTTGGTGTTCATGTGCCTTTTGGTACGACTTTCGAAGCTCGCATTGACTTTATGAAAAGGTGTTAAGCCTTTAAGAGTTTGAAACGTTTCCATCTCTCGGTTGTCCTCATCTTCTCTTCTGTCAAATTTTATTATCAATGTATTCTTATATTAAATTAGTATTGCTTTCATTGAAATTATTAATTGTTAATTTCCTCCATCAACATGATCAACATCATTATGCACATGCAATATATGCATTAATATATTTGATAACTTACAAATTTGTGCTTTTCGATTGAAATTTTATGCTGATATATTTTGGCGATGAAGTCGAATTTAATATTCAAATGTCCAATTGCGGTTCATGACGTTGCATGCAAGTGTTTTGATCATAAGATCCAGAGGTGAAGTAGATGATATGTCTATTAGGACAATAGTCTTGTGAGTAACAAATGCAAATGAGTTTTTATCATTTTTGTTATTTTTTTTAGACCAAATCTGATTATCTGATTTTTTAGTTATGCAATATAATGTAGTAAAAAATCATTGGCCTTTACAAATTGAAATTTATAGTTACGCCTAACAGTGACTGATGGACAGTTTCATATGCAAGGGTCTACCTTTAGTGTTTTTGGTCTCTTTTGCGACGTGGAAAATATTTATTTGATCGATCGGGGAATGTAATGATAATATTAAATCTCTCTCCGAATGGGTTTTCATAATTAAAGCATAATTCCAGTTAATATTGAATATTAACTTAATGAAGTAATCAAACTTGTTTACTTGTTTTGTAATGATAACCACTTGGCATCACAAGTCCACCTCGTTTCTGAATCAGAATGCCATAATTGTATCGATCTTTAATGTCGAGAAAGATTCTTCAGCACTTAATTGTGCATTAAATTATTAAAATTTGTTTATGGCCCTCAACTATTTATAAAGAATTTATTTATTATTGCAACAATAACAGTATTGACAATAACTATAATAACATTAACCAAATGTCACTACCGATAATAACATTTTAATCATTTATTTTAATGATTTATTTACTAATGACGGATAATCTGTAAAATAAACCGAAAGGCAGACTAAATCCTGAGATTATATTGTTTATATATAACTTTTGACCAGATTAATTGTTGCATTACATCGTAAAGGTAGAGTTTGTAATTTATCATATTTTATCGCTAGGTGGCCCATGTTGTAAACGCAATAATATCATTATAGCGATAATGATGATGACGACGACGGTGATAATGCAATATAAATAGTCATCATCAACATCGGATGAATTTTAAATTGGCCCCAACACTTTCTTGAAACACCTCTGTCGATGTAAGAGTTAATCCTTAAATACTTAAGAGCAACGTAAACTACGGTGGTTTTACGCATGGTCTATGGCAGCCCGGTAGGAGCTCAGGTAGTCGGATCTAGTGACGTCAGGTCTTTGTTTATATAATCGTTGCTGTTGTTGGAGGGGATGACGACGACGAAGATGACGATGCTTCAATATATCGTAGTCATATAAGTAATGACATCGTCGCTTCAGCTAAATACATCTTCTTGAAACATCGAACGCGATGCTTTTTTCCTTCAAGAATTCTTTCTTCACTATTTTGAAACTCAAAAACATCGTCACTACAAGTGACAGAGTGTCAACAGAGATGCGACTTTGACTCCAAAGAAACTGCTACCAGATGGCATCTCCAAAACATCAAGGACAGAAGCGATGGTGATAACGATAGCAAAAAAGAAAAAGAAATGAAGGACAGAAAAAAGAATGGGAGTGCCGGAAGAACAAAGTCAACGGGAACCGTTGTCGTCACAGAAGTCCTCGTCAATTTTGTCGATCAATCTCACGTCCTGTTCTTCAGCGAGTTCACCCCTCAGTTCTTCAAACCTGGATTGTCGTACGTCGGACAGGTTAAAGGATAAACTCTTAATGATTACACATTCAATCTTCTAACGGTATTTTTAAATTTCAGGTTTTGTTGAAACCAGTCGAGAAAATGCTTCCTGCGAGTTCAGAGGAAAAAGAGGTGTCCGTCAAAGTCAAGCACTATAATACTTCGAACTCAAGTCATGGAGAATAGAAAATCAATCTGAAACTGAAACCAAACTCAATCGGCGAGTTTTCACTCAGGGTTCCCAAGGAAACCATCAAACTTGAACTGGAGGTAATAACTTTATAACTAGTACAATCATAAATTCTAATTTCTAATATACGCTGACTTTTTACTCCAGGCACAATTTGAAGACAAAGAATCGGGCAAGGTCGTGAGAGCTCGTGTGACAGAAATTCTGCCATTCGTCACCAAAAACGAAGAGGGACATCTTGAGCAAGTCTTGACAGAACTGAAGCCTCCGAAAATTGTTGTAAGTGAAATATTAATGAACTCAAATCTTCCTACGCAACCTGGAAATAAACCATGGTCACAAGAATATGGCGTGATAAATTCAACAAAGAATTTTTATAATTTACGTTCAAAGTTGAAATTATATTTAAATCAGTGAAAGTGACTATCATATATATGACTATCATTACTCTATATATTGGTAAAATGCAAACAATTTCGTATGGAATGGCATTAAATCGGATCCAGATAATTGAAGAATAATTAAAATTATATTGCTGATTAATTAAATTAGTAATTAATTAAATTGAGTGGCAATATAATTTGAGAATTAATTAATTGGTACTATTCAGACTCTTTGGTTATGAATCTCGACAAATAGATTTATTTCGGAAAGCAGAGCGAGAGTTAGAGAAACAGCAGATTTCAAGACTTAGACATTTGAGCATTGTACATCTTCCAAGGCATCTGAACACTATCAATAAACCTGACCTTCTATAATTAGTTTGAGGACCCCGGGTTATTACATTGGTGTCAGGAGTGAGATTTAGAGTTAAAGGGTGTCCAAGAGTAACTAAGGTAGAAGCTTGTTTAGTTGAAAAGTGAAGGATGCCGCGGTACTTGGATGAATTGAACGTGCCTCGATTGAGACAAGAATTGAGAGAGCGTGGCCTGGATTGGAAAGGCACGAAAGCTGAGATACGGGAGCGACTTGGGACATGGCTGACAGAGAATGACCATGACCAGAGGAATATGAATTCGTGTCTGAATATCGTAAGTTGCTGAGACAGTTAGCAGAATAGTTGAAGGGGATTATTAGGGGCGATTTGAAAGGCACAGTGGTTCCATGTCAGGATGTCTCGGTTTCGGGTGAAAACTCTACCGAGAAGAGTCCTGTTGGTTCTTTTGAGGAGAGCAAAGTGGTGCTTCCATCTTGCGAGTAACAAGAAGAGGAACTCTGCAAAAAGGTTACCAACGAAGAACAAATCATGTCCGTTGTTCCAGGTAGCATTGGGATAGAGTCATTAGAAGACACATCCGAACACAGTGCGTGTGTGTCTCCAGAAACGCTGGCACTCAGAGGACTCGCCGTTGGAGCCCATAGAGTTACCAGATCAGGTCGAGTCGTCAGCAGGGCCCAGAGAGCTCACGGAGGTGTTAGTGGAGCAAGTGGAGCCTTTGGAAGAGCCCATGGATTTACCGGCAGAGTCTGTGAAGTCATTAGTACCTCCCGAGGAGTTACCGATGAAGCACATTGAGTTACCAGTGAAGCACACGAAGTTGATGGTGGAACAAGTAGAGTCTACAGAACAGCTCATGGATTTACCAGCAGAGACTGTGGAGTACTTAGTGCAGCCCGAGGAGTTACTGATGAAGCACATAGAGTTACCAGTGGAAAATACGGAGTTAGTACTGGAACAAATGAAGTTTTTGGGAGGCCATGGATTTACCAGCGGATGTTTCGACTCCATTGGAGATAACAGAAGGGAGTGCTCGGGATTTCGGGAGAATGCCTAGCATGGAAAGTGGAGCAGCTGATCCTGTAGAGAGTTTGAGCTCTGGAAACATAGTGGAGCAGGAGGGCGTACATGGAAGTGGCGGCTGGAAGTTGCGGGACACAGAAGCATAAGGGAGGAAACAGAAATCCCAGAAGATGGCAAAGCAAACAGATCTGGGATTCGCAGCCCGGCAACGATAATTTCATTTATTTTTCATTCGGAATGTTGTTGTAGATACTCAAATTGTTGTAAAATTTGAGAGTTCAAACCTACTTAAAGTTTTTAAAATTTGAATTTTAATATTTGACGAATGCAATGAGAAATTTAATGTCATACAAGAAATTTAAACTCTGCTCAGCTCCACTTAAATATTTCTCAACTAATGAGAAGGCCATGCCGATCACGAATTTTTGAAGTAAAAAGTAAGAAAACAAGTTGCAGTTCACATTAATTTATTTGGAATATGTCATTCAATGTCATGTCATTGATTTAAGCCAAAATTCAGGGAAGGTACGTTGTTCACGTTAGTTCCACTTGTCTTCTCCATAACGAACGTAGACGGGTTTACCTGGAAAATAAAAATCACAATTAAAAAGGTTAAAGATGACAAATATAATGGCAAATAGAATAGCAAACCCTCTCAGGTATTAAACCAAATAACTAAGCTCAAGCATTCATCAAAACCTGGTTCGGTGTTCCAGTACACCTTGACAAATCCGGTTTGAAGATTTCCAACTTGGTAGCGCTTGGTAAGATTCAGGTTCACGCAAGAGTGAAGTTTTAAATATTTCTGAAGATAGAAATATACAAATATTATAAATATGGCAATATAAATAAATATTACAATTTATTTCATTCAATTAGACATTATAATTTGATAGACCTTCCTGAAGATAACGTAAACTTCATCGCCTTGCTTGAGAACTTCTGGGTCAGATTTGTGTTTCCGTTGCTGAGGATCAAGTTCCAGTTCGTATCCACTCAGCACTTGAACTTCGCCGATGACGAAACTGTCCAGAACCTTCCACGTGTAGTCGCTTTGTGGTAAAGGAAATTATTAGAAAAAGCTGATATAAATAATTGATTATAGTGATGGACACCAGAATGCAGTATAAAGTTGAGACACAGCTCTAAAAAAAATGTAACTGTAACATACTCTGCACAGGTTAACAAGGTCAGATGTTCAGGATCCTCCTGTTTCACTTCAACTCTCAGATCGATTGATGTTGTTGTATTGGGTGGAAGAGCTTCATTGAACTCGGGAACGTTCTGGAAAAAGGAATTCAATATTAAATAAAATTTGGATTCATTTGCCATTAACTTGGCAACTAGACAAACCTGAACAAGAAGGACACCTTTTCCTGATGATACCAACTTTAGAGGTGAACTAAGACTGAGGTTGGAGTGCTTTACAAAATTATGGAAGAAATTATTATAATTGTTGTGAATAATGTAATAACATTGTAAGAATTTATTATTACTTAAGTTTATTATGATAATATTCAGAATCTTTTTGAGGTTAGTGCAGTGGCTCATTCTTGGTAACAAAATAGCTTAGTATCTCCAATTCCCAAAGTAGTCCTTAATTATATAGCAAGTAATTCAAGATACAACAATAATAGTAAATACTATTGTATAAGTTAAATGCCTTACGTCAAAATACAAGCTTCCGACAAAGAGTGGACTGAGGACTTTCATTGAAAGTTGTCTCTGGTCCGACAAAATGACTTTGACATCGACATTGACGTATTCATGCTTGTGGTATTCGTTGGATAGGCGTAAATACTGTGACAAGGCTTTCAATGCGACGTGAGTACTCTGAAATAGGCAAGAAACGTTATCACTCCAAAACAGTAATAGTGATCAATTGATAATACAGCAATATGAACAATATATGGGAACTGCACCTGTGATGTACCGAACATTCCATTGGGCTCCATGGCACTCAAGACAAAATTTACGAAGGGTCGTGCGCTGTCCAAATCATTCATCGCCAGAGACGTGAGAATGGCGTAAGATGTTGCTTCGATTGACAACGGATATTTTTTAACGTTATCTTCTTCTCCAACAATCCAGTACTTTGAACCATCGCCTGAAAATAAAACAAAAAATTAAAATATTTAATCACTGTAAAATTAGTCCAATAGTTTCATAGCAGAAGTACCTCCTTCAACTACTAATTGGTCCATTTTTTCCATATATTTAAAGACATCCTCCCTTTTTGCAAGAGTGTAGACATAGACAGCAAGGTTGTAGTTGGATGAATCCTCACCGCAATTTACTGAGCAATAGGGAAATTCGAAGAATTCTAATGCTTTTCTTGTCACAGAGGCTACCAGGTCGGCTGTTTGTTTAGGAAGCTGTTTGAGTATGTAAAATAGATACATTATATAATTTATAAACAATATGAATGTAATTGTTCATCATCATTAATTGATCTACATACATGAAGAACGTTTGAAACTTCCAGAAGTGAGGCAACCACTTTCAATGTCAATGGTACATAGTTTATTTCCTGTTTCAATTTTTGAATTTTAGAATTTAGCTTCAATTTAACACAAATTATTTTTCATAATGTACCGCGCCAGGAAGAGGTTCATAATGCTGGACAAAAAACCCGGACTCGTCCTGTTGATCGGCCAGCCAGGTCACGGTTTTAACAACTTCACTTTTGTCCCAAGAGACCACATTTCTCAACAAAACTGTTGACTCCAACATCATGGAAGTGAGCCTACAAATAATCAATTTAAATGAATGTCTAACAAAACATTTAAAACCTGGAAAAACATTTTTTACCAAATGTCACCAGTCTCGTTTGGGTAGAAAGAAAAGGATCCATCTTCGTTCTTGTTCTGATGACGTTGCAGATCTGAAAAAAGAATACGGTGGTTATTATTAAGGCCGTTTATAATAATGATAATGATAATGATAATAGTAATAATAGCAGCTGAGCTTACTTGTCTGAAGAGCCCGTACGCATTCATCTCTTTCGGCTGTAGTTTTCAATGAAACATTGATTGGCAGTTTTGTCTCGTCGTAGTCCACAAGAACTGAGTTGTCGAAGAGCGAATTGTTGGCGATGTGCTCGAGTACGTTGACAGCGAGGACAAAATCTAATTTCGTTCTCTCCTCCAAAACACTCGACTGTTTCAAATGTTGGCAGACGTGTTCAATGGCAGGACCCAATGGATGACCTGTGACATTAACAAATTGTTAATTTATTAAATTAATACATATCCGGTGATGTCAATTTTAATGATTAAATTCATGCCGTTTACCGTAGAGTTTGACATGGACTCTTTCAGACTTTTCTATGGGATTTGTAATGTTCTTTGGAACGTCAACAACAAGGACTTGTTCTCCGTTGAAGTTGTCCAGCAGCAAACTTTCTGACGGCACCACTTTGTATCCCTGGTACTGCAATTAATTTATAGTTTATTAAATAAAACAAAATTTAATAGAAAGTCCCAAATGCTTACTTTAAGCAAAACGGATGAATTCAGTTTGTGGTGAACACCTTCTGAGACCACTTCAACTTCCAACTCGAGTGGTTCCTGGGCTGTTGCAGGTGTTTTGACAGGGAACTGAGCGGCAATCAATTGTCTGGGCTTCAACTGAAATTATTTGAAAGTTTTAATAATTATTATATTATTGAAGTATTCATGAAACTTACGACAACTTCAGAATGTCTTCTTTCGTTAACATTGTCTTCATGCTCTCTGGGCCAACCATGACTTTCTCCCACAGTCACTCGAACCTATGAATGATTTCATTCTTATCACTATTTTTCGACAACTTATGTCAAAGTTTCATTTTGAACCTTGGCTTCATTCTCCTGATTGTTGAACAGGTGCACTTCCAATATAACCTCTTCACCACACACCACGGATTCAGGATGTTTCAGAGCGGTCAAAATCCTTGATGTTGACATCAGCTGCAAAATGATAAAGATGAGTCAGGTCAGTGACTAGAAATTAAAGGATGTTATGTTGCAGTATTTATGATATTGTTTCAATTGTAATACCTGCAGAGGTTCATCAATAACCACCAGACCCTTTCCAGGCCTGAGACCAAATGCGGCAAGAGTGTAAAGTCGTGCTTCCACGGGGAGAACCAAAAGAAGTTTCTCTTCACCTGATGGTCTGAAAAAAGTTGTCAACGATGAATGTTTCACAATGCTACACATGCAACCTAATAAAGCGATGAACATACCCAACGGTGACATTGAGCTTCCAAAAATTCGCATCAAATTCTTCGACGTTGGTGAAACTCGAAGGTTCAAGGTCGTCCAGAGTTCCATTTGTAAAGGGAGGAATTGGCCATTGTCTGCCTGAAATAAATAAATTAATTAATTATTTACTCAAGAACAAGATTCAATGCAAATATAAATGTACTTTGATCGATGAACAGGAGTCCATCAGTAAGAAGGAGACTTTCTGATTCCTGTAAAATAAACATTCTCTTTGATATTAGATTAATGCAAAATTATGTCGTAACGAAACGACATCAACTGACATTGTGCACTCTTTGAGAATCAGGAGACAACGAGGGCAGAGTCGAAAGCATTTCTCCCAATCCGTCAACGGTTCTCGAGAACACAGTAGTATTCATGTTGTGAAGATATCTCAGCATCCTCTGGTGGGCCTTTAAGGTATAAATATTAAATTAATACGTTATGACAAGTTAATTTATAAGTTTTCAGCTAACCATCTGTTTACGGGCTTCCTGCTCTTTTGGATCGAATGCGAGAAGGTCGTTAAAAGACATCAGATACACGCTGGTGAATGGTTCTGCCCTCACAAGCAACTCAACGACATCTCCTGGTTCGGCAACTTCTGGTTTCACGGACACTTCCAGCTAATAAAGAGAATGCTAAATTGCAACGAAAAACCAATTAAACTTAATCAAAAAGGTAATGTTTACAGATAGTTTCCTCTTCTGTTCGACAACAATTCTGAGACTGTCAGAAAGAATCTCATTGGTGGGACTGACGACTTCCACGACTAGCCGAGGATTTGACAGAAGATGGCTGACATTTTGTGGAAGGAGCACAGACAGATCGTGTTTTGTTGACGGAGATGGAGCGACCAGCTTTCCTGAGAGAACCAATCCCGATTGACAGACAACCTGATAAAGAACTTTATCGGTTGGGAACGTTGTCTCTACATTGGCTTTCAGTGTTTCACCGACCTGAGGGTAAAATATTTACAATAAATTAACATTCTCACTAATGCATGAATTTAAGGAAATAGTTTTATTTTATTTTTCACTTACAACAACTTTCGGAGGCTTCAGTTCCGTCAAGACTTGCACATGATGTCCCTCTTCGTTTTTGGTGACGAATGGCAGAACTTCTTTCACATGAGCTCTCACGACCTTGCCCGATTCTTCAAATTGTGCCTGGAGTAAAAAGTAGGCATATATTAGAAATTTGAAGTTATGATAATGTACTAGTTAAAAAGTTATTACCTCCAGTTCAAGTTTGATGGTTTCCTTGGGAACCCTGAGTGAAAACTCGCCGAGTGAGTTTGCATTCAGTTTCAGAGTGAATTTCTCTTCTCCAGGAATTCCTGAGTTCGAAGTGTAGTGAATGACATTGACTGACACCTCTTTTACCTCTGAACTCGCAGGAGGTATTTTCTCGACTGGTTTCAACAAAACCTGAAATTTAAAAATACCGTTAGAAAATTGAATGTGTAATCATTAAGAGTTTATCCTTTAACCTGTCCGACGTACGACAATCCAGGTTTGAAGAACTGAGGGGTGAACTCGCTGAAGAACAGGACGTGAGACTGATCGACAAAATTGACAAGGACTTCTGTGACGACAGGAACCGTTGACTTTGTTCTTCTGTCACTCTCCTTCTTTTCTCTGTCCTTCATTTCTTCGCTTTTTTCATTTTGCTTCTTGCTATCACCATCGCTTCTGTCCTTTTTCTTGTCGTTCTCATCTTCTTCATCGTCACCACTTATTTCTCGGTCTTTCATTTCGTCGTCTTCCTTCTTTCCCTTTTCTTGTCCAGGAAGAAGTCGCTCTTCCTCAACCGTAACTTGAACTCTGACCTCGTGTCCCACCAGAGTTTCCTCAGTTTTCAATCCGAGAATATTTTTGATTTCATCAAATTTCAGAGAGAAGACCTTGAGTCCTGCATCGAGCTGTCAAAAACAATGTCGCTTGTCAGTCAATAATTTGTGATGCATTCCAATAAAAAATAAAATATCTATTAATAATAGAAATGCAAATTTAACCCCAGCTCGTGGCAGTGACCCTGATTTCGTCGAGTTCACAAGAGAAAGTTGAAGTTCCACGTTTCCTATCAACGGAGCACCAGATTGATGGCTGAGCAACGAAAAAAATGTAAAATAAATTAATATGACTACATGGTATAATATTAAAAAATAATAATAATTACCTCGCCAGCACACTCAGTTCTAGGCTTGGACTTTTGCTCTCGTCGCCCGAATGAAGAGTGTGATACTTCGGAGATCTAACGTCAACCAGGAAGCTTTCGTGATCTGAAAAATATTAAAGTCTAAGTTAGAACTCATTGAAATGAAAATAAAATAAAGTTGCATTTGTGTCTCGTTAAATTATCACAAAACAACTTCTGTTCTACTGAAATAATTTTCTTACCGTAAGGTCCAGCGTGTTGTTCGACGTGGAAGGTATGGTTGATCACTTGGTCCTAAATTGGAAATCAAAAAAATATTAAATTTTTATCTGTAAATCCACTACAATAAATTAATAATGACATATTATTATTCAGCTAAATATCCAGCTAAATGTAATGAAGAGTTCTTACGTGACTCTCGAAGGTCAGAACGAGTTCGTCCGATTGAGCCAGAAGTGGAAGCAGGTATTCTTTCCTGATGAGACCTGAATATAAAATAAAATAAATATAAATTAATTTTAGAGTTAACTGAAGAAATAAGTTTAAAAAAAAATTAAAAATGCAAACCATTTTCGGAGATGATGTTCAACCATTTGATCACCACGATATCTCTGGAGTTCTGAAAATAAATGGTAGTTAATATTATAATACACTTTTTAATACTTAATGATAACTAAGTCGAAACGAACGTGGATGGACAGGTTTACGGGCTTCCAGTGCGGTAGCAGCTCTTTAGTGAGGACGAGTGACTCAATCAACACTGAAATATAAAAGAGG
Organism: Hirudinaria manillensis; assembly: GCA_034509925.1. Classification (NCBI taxonomy): domain Eukaryota; kingdom Metazoa; phylum Annelida; class Clitellata; order Hirudinida; family Hirudinidae; genus Hirudinaria; species Hirudinaria manillensis. The sequence goes on from CM067533.1 coordinate 1,989,364, forward strand.
ATTATTTAACAAATAATTAGTAACAACAATAATAATAAATTATGTAAATATTATTTCAATGATAACCAAGATCTCCAGGGCGATATTTCACTTTGTCAGTGCGCAGTGAAACCAGCAACTCCTTCCACGCAGTTGGAACTTTGACTGAACGGGAGAACTTGAAGCATGACTTTGACTCTATCTTCAGGACTGTCTTGTCTCCTAATGACCATTTTTTTTTTTTTTTTTTTTTTTTTTTTACGGTTATGAATTCGTTTATTCAAAAAAAAATTTGAAATATACACAGATCATGCCCAAAAAAAAATCACAAATTCATCAATGGTTTATCCCAAGGGAATTTAATTCCCGTCTAGGGGATAGGCTAATTCATATTGACAAAGTTGAAGGGGCGTATGAAAGGGTCTTTACATAAATGATAAACTGAGATTTTGATGACAAAACTTCTAAACTTCTAAACACGATGGGAACAACGAACACCTGATAATGAGAGATGTAGATTAACCAGGGAGGTGCTGTGACAGAAGACCAAGGATAACGAAAGGAATGATGAATGATGAAGTGATGAGGAAATGTGCGGTTCAACAACTGGAGAGAATGTGTTTTTTAAGAAGGGATTTAAATAGAGAGGAACTGTTTAAAGAAGTAAGGGATAATGGCAGAGAAGAGAACAAAAATGGACCTTTACAACATATGGAGAATTTTTTGAAGGTGGTACGGGAAAATTCAGATCTAAATTGATTGGATGATCTAAGATTGTAAGAGTGGATATCTGAGGATTTGGAAAGCATATTACCAAAGGCAGAAGGCAGCAAGTTATGTTCATAATTATACATGAAGAGGCAAGTTTGGAATTTATTGATCTGATGAATATTCAAAAAACCATTTGAAATGAAGAAGTCCTTTGTGTGAGCACGTGGATGGAGGCGAAACATAATCCTGATTATTCTTTTTTGAAGAGTGAGTAGATGGGTGAGTTTAGAGGGATAGCTGGATGCCCAAGTTATATTACAATAGATGAGATAGGGATAGATTAATGAATAGTACAGCATAGTAAGAATTTTTCTATCAACAAATGAACTGATTTTTGATATGACTCCAATGTTTTTTGAAATTTTGGTGGCAACATAATTGATGTGTAAAGACCAGTTTAATTTCTCATCGATAATAATGCCGAGGAATTTGGTGGACGTAACATGTTTAATCTGAAGGTTGTTAATGCTGGGTTGAATGATATGAGTTCTATCCTTGTTCTTTGAGCAAAACAGCATAAAGTTTGTTTTTTCAATATTTAAAGATAACTTATTGGCGCGAAACCATATGTCAACATTAGTTAACTCCCTATTAATGGTAATAATCAATTCATTAAGATTTTTGCCAGAGGCAAATACATTAGTGTCATCCGCAAATAACAAAAATGAAAGCAAAGATGAGGAATTGTGTAGGTCGTTAATATAAATTATAAATAGTAAAGGACCAAGAATAGAACCTTGAGGAACCCCACAAGTTACGTCACTGAACAACGATCTAGACCCATTAAATTCTGTCAATTGTTTACGACCCGCCAAATAACTTGCAAACCATTTCAAAACGCAGCCACGCAAGCCATAATAATAGAGTTTTGACAAAAGTATTTCATGATTTACGGTGTCAAATGCTTTAGATAGGTCAAGAAACACACCAATGGTGAACTCACCACGGTCTAGAGCGTCAGCGATTCTGGAATGAAGTAACAACAAAGGCATATATGTGGAGTGATTTTTTCGAAATCCAAATTGTTTGTTGTTAAGGAGACTGAACTTTGATAAGAAGATTTCCACTCGACGATATACTGCCTTTTCAAAAATTTTAGAAAAATATGGCAGGATTGAGATAGGTCTGTAATTGCAGATCTTGTTCAAATCACCAGATTTATGCAATGGAATCACTTTGGCCAATTTTAAGTCATCAGGAACATTCCCCGTTAACAAAGAACAATTAATTAGAGAGCTGAGGGTGTCCGAGATCAATGAGATGAATTCACCAGCAATGCAAGGATCAACGCCATCAAGACCACAGCTATGGGAGGTCTTCAATTCTTTGACTATTTGAATGATCTCATCTGCCGAAACAGGGAAAAAAAACATTGTGGGGGTGGAAGATCTCGTGAGGAATTTATCGAAGGACTTGGATGAAGGAATGATTTTCTTTGCCAAGTTTGGTCCAAGATCGGAAAAATATTTGTTGAATTTTTCGGCTATTGCAATTGGAGAGTTTATTTCGCACCCGTCGTCCGAGTAAAATATGTCGGGAGCTACAGCTGGTTTGCTCCCTCTAGACAAAATGCTTTTTATGATATTCCAAGTACCCTTTGGATTTCCTTGATGACTCTGGAATCTTGATGAGAAGTGTTGACGAATTATGGCCTGCTTGATAGTTTTGAATTTGTTTCTGTAATTTGAGAATTTGATTTTATTTTCTGGAGTTGGATTCTTTAGATATGTCTTGTACAGATTTCTTTTTACTTTACAAGATTTTAGGAGAGCAGGGGTCATCCATTCCTGTCTTTTCATTCCCGATCGGGAGCCGACGATTTCCAAGGGAAAACAATGATTATATAGATTTTGATATTTCGATATAAAAAGTTGATAGGCGTGAGATATATTTTGGGATTCACACTCTATGGTCACATCGGACCAATCCTCCGCAGTCAAGCTTTCTTTAAATTTCAGTTTAGCTTGTTTATCCTGTCTTCTGCGCAGCATTGGGAGCTCCACTATTTTTACAATCTCATGCAGTTTAATATTGATATAGAGAGGGAGGTGATCCGAAATGTCATCAATAACTATTTTGGGAAAGCATTTGCTGAGGGAGATATTTGTGAAAATATTGTCTATGAGAGTGGCAGATGAGGGTCCAATTCTTGTGGGTTTGAGGAATGCAGGCATCATGAGAAAAGAGTGGAGGATGTTTAAAAATTCATTGGTGGGTTGACTGCTTTCAATTGCTAATAGGTTAATGTTAAAGTCGCCCATTATTATTGCCTTTCTGTTGTCTTTGATCGTGTAAGAAAGGAATTCTGAAAATTCTTTGTTAAAAAATTTTAAGCTGTTTCCAGGTGGGCGATAGATAATGGCTACAACAATGTTCTCTCCTCTGCGTTGGCTGATTGAAATTAGAAGATATTCAAAACTTTCAAATTTCCAGTCACTCGTGTCAATGAGATTAAATTTGATGTTGTCTTGGAGAAAAAAGCCAACGCCTCCTCCTAGGCTCCGTTCCCTGTTTTTCGAAACAAATCTGTAACCATTAATAGCAGGTGCAGGATCACTGTCTTTCAGCCATGTTTCACTGACACCCAGGATCTCTGCATGACAAGAAGACAACAACAGTTCCACTTCCTGGAGTTTATTTGAGATGCTTCTGCAGTTTATATGCATCAAAGAAAAGTCTGATTTACATAATTGGGCCATATCTTTGGTTGTGACATAATTTGAAACCTCGTAAAACTCCGGCAAGTATGCATCCGGGTCAGATGAAGAAAAATCAAAATCCGCCATTTTTCATACTTTCTTGGTACTTGTTGATGAATCTACAGTCTTTCCAGACAAAGAATGCATTATAAGACTTATATCATCCAAAACTGTTGAAATATAGTCTAAATTGCCGGGGTTAATAATGGAGACGAATGAAACTGAAAATAAATCTTCTAGAAACAAATAAATCTTCTAGAAACAAATAAATCTTCTAGAAACAAAGCCATGTTTCACTGACACCCAGGATCTCTGCATGACAAGAAGACAACAACAGTTCCACTTCCTGGAGTTTATTTGAGATGCTTCTGCAGTTTATATGCATCAAAGAAAAGTCTGATTTACATAATTGGGCCATATCTTTGGTTGTGACATAATTTGAAACCTCGTAAAACTCCGGCAAGTATGCATCCGGGTCAGATGAAGAAAAATCAAAATCCGCCATTTTTCATACTTTCTTGGTACTTGTTGATGAATCTACAGTCTTTCCAGACAAAGAATGCATTATAAGACTTATATCATCCAAAACTGTTGAAATATAGTCTAAATTGCCGGGGTTAATAATGGAGACGAATGAAACTGAAAATAAATCTTCTAGAAACAAAAACCCCAAGATGAGAGGAAAAGAAAAATAAACCACAGACATCGACTAGATGAGGTTAGTATTTCTCCAAATCCATGAGGTTGTGAACTCGAGTTGGCCCCGAGTTTTCACTTCTCTTGAAATAAACTTGACCACTCCATGTCCATGTCGATGATAACTTTTTATCCTTTACAAGTCTCCTGGCTTTGGCAAAGATCTCTGAGTTTGACTTGGTTAAGTGCTCGTTGATGTAAATCTTTGACGATTTGTCTTTGTGCAGGGATTTTCTCAGAGCAAGTACTCTGTCTCTGACCATCTTTGAAGCGAAGGTGACAACTATTGGACGAGGTCCACTTTTGCTGGGGATCCTGTACCCAGAGTGAATGTCGCTCTCTGAAATGTCTACGCCGAGTTTTGACTTGCAGCAATTGATAACTGCCCGGACTGTGTCTCTTCGATTCATACCTTGATCCCGACTTGGCTTCTCGCCTGAGGAAGTAGCAACCACCTCGGCCAAAGAGGCATCAGGTATTCCGTGGAATACCAGATTGTTGGCTCTCAGCTGGGTTTCGACTGCGTCTATCCTCGCCTTTAGGCGATTGTTTTCCTCGCTGAGCTCGCTCACCCTTCCAATCAATGCATTCATTTCCTCTTTGACCGCAGATTTAACCAGTCCAGGCATCTCCTCTCTGATCAACTCCCTTATAGACTTCAAAATCTTTGCCTTGATTTTGTCAGCTAAATTATCAATTGTGGCCTCTTCGAATTCCTCGCATTTTACGTTCTTTCGTGACATTTTACAGGGGAGTGTCGTGAGTACTAAACAATGGAACAAACGAAGGCCATGCAAAACAAACACTTGTCTCGAAAATTTAAGCACCGGCAAGAAGCGAAAAACGACGACGAGTCAAACAATATAACTTTTATCGAATTTTTTCAAAGAAAAACACCAGAAAAAACCGAATTAGTAGCAAGCCACAACATTTGACCCTTCCCACTCGCTCGCTCGCTCGCGACCATCCATCGGGCGACACCTTTCGATCATAAAAAACTTAATTTTTTCGTTAGCAATTGAAAATATTTCTAATGTTTCATACTTACCAAGATTCTGAGAGTTTTGGAAAAACCTGCAACGTAAAATTTCGAGTCAATTATAACTTCACGTGGCGTTCGAATAAAACAAGTCATAAAATAATTTACTTTTCGGAGTCTTGTCCAGCTCGAGTTTCCAAACAGAGCGATGCCACAGATGGTCGTCAGCAGATACACTGAGATCGAGAATGCATTCATCAGCAGGTGTCTTGTTGTCTTCTTCAGTGGGGTCAGATCGGACGAGGTCAAGCAGGTTCAGGTCAATCAGAAGTTCGGAGCCGGGTACTAGAACATCGCTTGTGACGACGACGTAAGACCTGGAAAAGAATATTTAAACATTTAAAAATATCAACACCTCAGACATCAACATTCCCTTCCAACGTACGTGTTGCTTGTTGGAACAGCATGGATGGCCAAACTGGTTGCCACGAACGCTGACAACAGGAGCAGGAACAACGGATGTCTTTCCATCTGAAAATAAAAAAAAACCAATAATTTAATTAATATATTAGATTAAATAATATATAATGTAATAATTCACCCCGAATGTAACAAGAAATCGCAAGAAGCAATTTTTGTTACCGACTGCCAATGGTCTGCTCTGACTCCCTTTTATACTGTGCACGATCGATAAATGATTGATTCCGAAGTTTCTAATTAAAACTTTCCTTGGAGTTCAAGATCAATAACGTACCGATGAAATATAATTTATTATAATTTATAATAATTATTATATCAAGTCTAATTATTAATAATAAGCAAATTTCTGATTATTTTCCAATTGGATAATCTCCAAGATTACTCTCATTCAAATTCCACAACTTGATGAGCCTTCATTTGTGATGGTATTTATTAGCAAAAATAAGTAGTTATAACTTGTAACGAGGTCATTATCATTGCTTTAAATTACTAATGCAATCGTAATTAATATAAATAAAGTCGGAATAATTGTAATGATAATTTATTATTAATAAATATCCATAGGATGTTCATAATAAGGTGGTCATAATGATTATAAAAATTGCTATAATAATATTATAATAAATATTCTATTGGTGAACCTGGATAAGGTTTCAATGTCAGAGTCTTTAAAATTGAATGCAATTTGAATAATGTTTTGTCGAATAATTTCCGATTTACCAAATTAATTTTATTGTCTTTTTCATGTTTTCAAGCGTTAGAATTTAAAAATTGGTCATTTGGTTTGATGGTGATTATGGTTACTTCGACGACGATAGCGATGTCATCAATGACGACGATGGTGATGATGACTATCCTTTCATGTCTTGTTCGCCTTCCACGTGTAACATCGATATCGAACATCGGTTACCAACTCTCAAAGGTTTCATTAAATTTCACTTCGATAATATTGATTTACCATTTTTAAATTAAACAACTCAGATATGTTATCACTCATAATAATAACAATAATAATAGGACTTAATGGCTGTGCGGCATACATAGATAGCAATGAGAGCGACGGCGCACAAATTGGTAATTATAACAACAAGGAGAGGGAAAGGGATATGCATTTAGGTCTTTGCTTTCTTTGTCATGAAAGGGATCATTCTCAGAAGTTTTCTAAGCAGAATCCTCTTTCAACCACACTTAATAACAGCCATACAGGTAGATACAAAGACAAACATGAAGCTTAATACTGAGAGGACACGATGGAGAAATAACATTGTTGCATACAGTGTCCCAGAGAATAAGGCCAATTCTAAGGACAAAGAATGTATCTTGAAGCTATTGAGGGAGATCACTGCTACGGATATGGGGAAGATCATTGAGGTCTTTAGGATGGGAAGAAGAACAGAGATAAGTCAAAAACCAAGACCGATACTCATCAATTTTGAAAATAAGGTACAAAGGAACCTGGTGCTATAAGCTTAAGAAGACTGAAGTTAGTGGATTTAGTGAAGTTAGGGATTTCAATGTTGATCTGCTAACTGCCTCTTTTCATCAATGATAATCTCAATTCTATAACAATGATGCACCTGCTCTTTGTTACTTGTTTTACATTAAAAAATGACAATATACTCACAAATTTTCCTCTTCACAATTGCTTAAATCCTGATAGCAGATATGTCAGATCATTTTCCCATATTTTACAAATTCCTATGAAATCTGATCAAACCAATATAAAGCGGAAGCAATACAGACTGATTAACACTCATTCTAGAAATAAGTTTCAAAATGCACTTAGTTTATGGGACTGGTCTTGTGTATTAAATCATTGTATAAATGATGATCCCTGTTCTTCTTATAAAGAATTTATTTCTATTTACTTAAGTTTATACAATGAAGCTTTCCCACTAGTGTCTGATCAACATAGGCCGATTAGGAATTTCAAACAACCATGGATGAATACAAACCTGTAGGGTGCTCCCTCACCATATTAGATTGATCTGAATTTTGCGAAAATGTCATCAACATATTTCAAAAGAAAAGGCCTTTCGGAAAATGTGCGACACAATTTTGATTCTAGCTCTTTCAGTTCCGGAGATCATGGCGTTTGCCAGAAGTTTGCCAACTCCACCGTGGTAAAGAAAGAATAAACACCAAAGATAAAGTATAGCATCAAGAATTCACAATTCTAACATCCTCCAACACAAATTATCCGATAAGATCCTATTAAAAAGTGGTGCACTCACGGAAACGCGGTTAAATTAAAGCAGGGCCAGGGCACTGACAAATTACGACTTTATCTACAAATGTCGTGAAGGAAAGAATGGAGGTGGTGTTCGATTTTTGTTGGAAGAGAGAATAAAAGTGGTGGACATTGAAATAACTTCAAAAATTTAGAAGCAACGTCTTGTGAGTTTATATTTATTTCTGTTGAATGTGACAAATCAATGAATTTAGTGGTCGATGTCGTCTGTACACCTCCCAATAACGATGTCCACACTTTAATCAGGGAATTAAGTCCAATGTTGATCTTGATAGGCAGAAAAACCAAAAACTTGATTATACTGGGTGACTTCAACATTGACATTCTTGATCAAAATAACAAAACAGCGGGCTTCCTTAAGATGATGTCCTACTACTTTCGCCTTCCGTAATTCTCAATACCAACCAGAAAAGGAGCCAGAAATTCCTCTTGCATTGATAATATTTTCACTAACTATTCTCTGTGCAATTCTATTAGGAAAATTGTAGCGAGCTACATATCCTTTTACTTCCCGATATATTTTTCACTTACTTCCCCCATCGAACTCAGAAAAGAAGGCCAGATGCTTTGGAAGACTCAGAAGAGACTGTAGGTCCAAAGAGTTACTGAACGAAGTGGATTGGTTGTCGTTGGGCCTGTGGATGCTGTACAAAATAATGTAACATCTGCCTATCAGTCTTTCACAGCCAGATAAAGGCGTCTCATAGTTGTGGCCTGGATGATGTATACCCGATTCATGTTAGAGCTTCAATTCTGCCATAGCTGAAATACCGACAGACCTGATTAATTATTCTATAACTTCGGCGACGTTCCCCGATCAATTTAAATCTGCCATAGTAATTCTAATCTTTAAGTCCGACAGCAAACATATGATCAGCAACTACAGACCGATCTAAGTCCTAAACTACTTCTCAAAATTATGAAAAAGTTATTCATACGTAGCTCTTCAGCTACCTCAGCAAATTTTCAATGATTTCTGGTTACCAATTTAGGTTCAGGAAAAGGACACTCAACTTTAATGGCATTGAAGTAACTACTTCCCGAAATTGCTGAGTCTGTTGACCAAAAAAACTATGCATTGGCATATTCTTCGAAAGCTTTTGACTTTCAACCATAAATTTATTTAGAACTCTTGAGTGAATGGCTTGATATCAAGTCATCGAAAGTTATCGTAAATGATAAATTGAAAAAAGTGACGTTAAATTAATGACATGGTAATATAAAGGTACTAAATAATAACAATTTCACTAAACAGCATAAAACATATTTACATGCTTTTATTTAACTTGGTACGTGGACGTGAAAATCTTGCAATCGATTTTTCAATTTCTTCCAGATGTTCAAATAAACTGAGATTTGGTAAACCTCTTTTATATACCACTACAGGAATCAATTATTAATTTTAAATTTAGTTAAATTTTAAAATAGATAAATGCATGAAACTATGACAAATTTTAAACACTTCTGCCACCTAGGAGATACGAGATAACTAATTTATTTTTTATTTTATTTATTTATTTTTCTAAACAAAATGAAGGGTCGTCCGACGACCACTTACACATTTTGTAATAGCGTTAGACAACAGAAACTAGAGTGAAACAGAAACAAGCAACATTGTCAACAGAAAATCGAGTTCACTTAATGAATGGAGAGGTGGTTATTGAGGTTTAAGGATGATGTTCAAGATTTGAAGTGGGAAAATGTTGAGGAGTTAATGACATCATATGGTAGTTACATAACTACAAAATAGATTTTCATTTCCGTTTTTTTTTTATAAACTTGTGACTCATTTTAATTTTAATTTTAATAAATAAATAAATAAAAATAAAATATGAGAGATTTAAAAGGAAATCTGTGCCTCTAGCGGTTTGAATGTTGGAGAAAGCGAAAGAAATTTCAATTTATGTTTTTTATTATGACATTTTTAAAGTTATTTGAATGTTTTTTATAAATTACACTTAAAACACAAGTTATTTCATCAAATAAATTTAAAAAACTTGGAAACGTTTTTTTCAGAAAATTTGTTTTGGCATAAATATGCTAACATCACGTGCACTTTTGTCCCGCCCACATTGCAAATCGTGATCTCCCATTAGCAGATATTTTCGACCAATAAAACGTTTGGCATGTTTTTTATGAATTAAGTGTCAGAAAATTGCAAATTTAATTTTTGTTGTTTAATGTAATTTTTAATTTAAATTAAAATGAATATAAAAAAGTTATGGAGTTGGATTTTAAAACGTTATTCAATATAATTTCTTGTGGTCATTTATATTCAAAGTTAACTGAGGGCGATTTAAATAGTTCACATAAATTACCGATCTTTCGATAGATTGTGCACGCAAATATTACAGTTTATTTCAAACTTTTTATTATTATTTTATTATTTTTGGATTCGCTTACAAAGTGTATCTTGTGCTTATTAAAATCAACCTTAGCATTAATCATTTGGCTCTTGAGTTCATCCTATCTGTCAGTACAACCCCAGTCATAACAAACCAACATTCTTTTAACTTTCTTTCGATATAATTTAACAAACGATGATTTGCATTAACATAGATTCCTCATATAACTTAACAAGAGAAAATTTTGTTAATAAATGAAAATATTGTGTCACACTTATTAGGGTTCAAGAGGAAACCTTATTGGTTAGTGCCTAATTGTATGAAAGGATAACAACAATGTCTTAACAACTTATCATAACTTATATTTAATTTATCATAAGTTTTGCACTTCACAATTTAACAGTTTTTTATTTTAAACCAAAAATCCAATTTCTTTTATTTTGCCTGTTCTTATTCATATGGTAGAAAGTACAAATGTCAACATGGATGCATCCGCACTTTCGGTGTGAAGTCTATTTTCCCATGGTTCCATAATGTTTTACAATATTTCGTTACGATACAATGCAGACTTTAGACTCTGACCAGTTTTGAGTTTGTATATTTCATAGCAACAAATGAACCAAATCAGGACATGATAAACCTGATCATCAAATTGATGACCTTCAACTGATGACATTTACTTTACGTCGAGATTTAAAAAAATCTTGTTCCATTAATCTTAAATAAATCTGATAAAACAGAAGACTCTGAGTTGTATTTATCTTCATCTAATCAATAAACTGTAAGAATCCGGGAACTATCCTCCACTACCTGTGAATTTCGGACATCAAAACACAGGTTGGTGACATTTTAAATAATAATTCCATTATTATTTTAAGATTCAGCGAACAATGCCAAATAACTCGAGGAAAGAGGAACTTCAAGTGTCCAGCATATCTTTATTAAGACCAACAAAGAAAGGAAAATCTAAATTTTATTAGTGACTAGCATTTTTTTACTTTCACTTTGTAATAATAAATAATTGATTCCATTTCATCAGGTGTGGGCGAATTAAAGCCCCTCACCAAGATTGGCCACCAAGAGCCAGAATGGGTTACGAATTTAATGGTTATTTATTAATATAATGACATGCTTTCCAATTACATGGTTTAAACCTTTTGTTTCACTTCATGTATAATTATTTCAAATAGATGACATAAGAATTTGAAATAAATATTCACATATTCAGGTTTATTAACCCGTTAATATGTTACACAAGCCTCCATCCCACCAGCCATACAAAACATGACAAGGCAGTCCAGCATGGAAAGTAATTGCCAATCCCTGTATTAGATGCTGGGTTTTCTGTAGCTGCAACAAAACATAAATCTGAGTAACACAGAAAAATTCTATTTGCCTCCAAGACTTACGACATGGAATAAAATAATCATATTTGAAATCGTCCACTTCGCAAGTTACAAGCCATTTCATTTGTTCTCGATTTACTGTGATAATTGACAGATTTGGGAAGCTAAAAGTATTTATTTAGTCAAATAATGTATTTACAAAAATTAATATTCACAAATTATATTTAAAAAAAAACATTCGGCCAAAACCAGTGGAAAACCTACTCGAGCCTCTTTCCATCGTTGAACCATTCCACTTTTCCGATGCATTTGTCATTAGGAATGCATTGAAAATTCACTTTTCCATTGTTTTCGAAACAATATGCCTCTGCTACAATGAGAGTTTATAAAATAAAACTTTTGCTTTAAGTTCTTTTAATTTATCACTGATTTCATCTGCTATTCAAGTTCTAAGATTTCCATGTGGTTCTTGGGCTTTTTAAAATTATTGAGGAATCAATGTAAGACTTTATTTAAATTCTGTTCTAACAAATTATTTTCTTTTGGGATTAAAAACTAAGCAGGTAAATAAAGGACTTAATTGATTGGAAGTAGTAAAAGTAAAGTAATATTTGTTTAACATTTCACGGCATATTTAATCTAAAAAATCCTAATTATAATTAAATATAAATCTTAAAATACCTCTGCATTCAGATGGATGGGAAATCACTTGGAAACTCTGAAAAATCACCACCACCGCGAAAATAGCAAACCTTTTTACTGAACGAATCTACGTTGAAAAACGGTCCACCAAGTAATACCAAATATCAGTGTATCAGAATTAATCAAGTAACAAATTATTTAATAAAAAGAATTTATCAAATGCAACAAATTATTATATGTGCAACACGAAATGTTCAAGTGAGAATATATTGAGATCGGTTTGCATAAATTTGACCAAATAATAGAGAATTCAAAGCTATGGCTACTTTAAATTAAATAATAAATTACAATTAATTAACTTCATCCATTTTCCCTACCATTGCATTAATCGGCAAAATGTTTATGTCTAAGCCTGAGAATTCCATAATAGTTCCTATTGGAGAATACATAACCATACGTAAATTCTTCGTAAATTATTCGTAAATAATTTCGTAAATCAAAGAAGAATGTAATTTTAAAAAAATTACAAACTTTTAATTTATAAACGAATCTGAAAAACTTTCACGAGAAATATGCCTATGTTCGAATGTGTTATGTTCGAAATATTTATTTGTAGGACTGAGACGAATAATTCATCAATTATTTTTAACAACAACTTTAGTATGTTATATTTTGATTATATCTCGATCCGACCTTATTTTTTACTCCCTGTAATCGACCTACGTAGCTTATTTACAAATTCGGACACCGTTTGCAAGCTCTTTGCAGATGAAGTGAAGTCCCTTTCCCTAATGATCGCAATATTCTCAATTACAACTTGTCCATGACAAATGCCAGATTCTGATCGGTTGCAAAAAAGTTTCATCCGATTCTATAGGAATCAGGATATTTTCAAAAAAGCCTTTTGCTCATTAATTAATTAAATTAGCTTTAATTATGTGGCACGTAAATATCAAAACATTGATGATCGTAATATGATTATTTGAAATTTTAAAAAGCATCGCTTTTATCTTTATAACTCGGTCCTGTTATATTTTGGCAAATAACATTAAGATAAACTTGAAAATGACGTTGTTACAATACATTATATTAAATTATATTAAATTTATTACGAAATAATAGTTATAATGATTAATAACCTTCTTTCAATCAGGAACACTGAAAACATCGGTACTTTTTGCCAACTTCCATCCGAAAGACAAACCAAGAGATGGTCTTAGTCCATGTGCTTAGTAAACTTGAAGTTTTTTTTGGCAATTTGAGAAGTTACCTTTAAAGAAATCAAAAATAAAATAAGCGAATGTCAATTATTAGTTGAGAAATAATTAAGAAATACCTCCTTAAACGTGTTTGAGCTAACTAATTAAAGCTTAATTATGGTAATTCATTAAGAGTGAAAGAGTTTCAATTGAATGACGCGGAGTAACGTAGCACGACTGCTTTATTAATACATTACAAACTCAAGATGTGGCAAATTCATTTCTAGATGTTTAACAGCTATTTGAGGAACTTAAAATAATAGTTTAATTCGATCCAGTTTGTGATATAGAAATTATTTCATTTATTTTTATTATAAGTCTCATATATATTATAATTGTTATATATATATTACAAGTCCCTTATAAATCCTAATTCCATTATCGAGTTTATTTGATAGAAAAATAGAGTCGAAACTCTTCATTTTAATCATCAAATCCCAACAGAAATATTTATTTACATTTTTAGAAAACGCAAAATGTCACCGATTTTCGATCACGATTATATTAACGACGAAATTCGATAAAATTTCCAAACGCGAGAAGTCTAAACTTAATTTGGTGTGTACAAGCGAGTTTGTTGATGGGCAAGCTTTTTAAAGTCAAAATGACTTGATAGAATTTACGAACATTCACCTAGTCTTAATGCTAAGAAAGAATCGGACAGTATAAAAGTCAAAATAGATTCGTAATTCATTGCTGGTAAGAAATCCGAAGAATTTTCTCAAAGCGTATTTAATCGCAAGAGAGCTGATCAAGCCAGTTTTTATGATACTGTTAATAAGAAACAATGGCTCATTTATTTTTAACTCTACTTCGGTCCAACTAAAGATTAATTATTCATAAACACCAGAGAAATAAAGCCAAGAAATAAGCCTCGCAAATTAATTTATCTAGTTGCTATGGTTGGGGGATTCCCAAAATATAGTAATGCCTATCAAATGTAGTAATGCCTAACAAGTTAAAATAGAAGCAATAGAAGTCGGTGAATTCAGTTTCAACCAATATTAGCTAAATCGGACATGAATACTACATTTTATTTCTGATTTTCTTGAAAGCTTTAATATCTTATTAAGGAATCGTTGTTATTATATGTTATATATAGTATATTATACATTTAGCAGTTTCGTTTCAGATAAACCTTTACTAAATCTATTCACCTGTTTTACTATTTCACCATAGTTCTCCTTCAATAATATTTTATTCTCAACCGTTTTTTTTTTCGTCATTTAACCATAATAAGCGAATGTCAATTATTAGTTGAGAAATAATTAAGAAATACCTCCTTAAACATGCTAGGCTTTAAACTTATTAACCTTATTAAAAGGAATGAGTTGGAGAAATTATTGAGAATTCTATTTTGGTTTTTCTATTTAGACTTTAAGTCCTTTGCAAACTCGAGTGCGACTCTGGTATGAAAAATATTTGAAGCTTTGATGTTTGGATTTTTTGCTCCTAACGTAATCCCGTAATCCCCTAAGCTTAAAAAAATCCCCTAAAGTCATAATCTATTGCGTCAGGTTTCGGTGTGGTACTCGTTTCCACCATAAGAGTTGAGGTCGACAGAATGAAACGATTGATAAATTAATTATAAATTATTGAAACATAATTATCAAAACGGTTTTAAAATAGACTTGTTCTAAAATTGTTATTAAATATTATCTTATTTTCTTTAGAAAACCTGTCATCCAGCGCTAGGATTTGAGACCACTAACTGCAATAAAAATTGCAAATAGTAACCTAATAACAGATCGTTTTAATATCGTTTGCGTATCATGACTAAGACTACCATGATCATCACCGTCATCATCATCATTATTATCAACATTCACTCCAGGCCCCTGCATCTCTGCATCCATTCTTCTCTGTACAAATCTAAAGGAACACACAGGACCAAATTCTTCCTGGAAGAATGCGTTAAATATTTATTATTAGATGATAAAATATGTATATAAATATATTAAGTAACAAACAAACACTGGATCTTTACCAAAGCATCGAACTGACTTTATACCAAAGTTAATTTCATTTCGGTCAACAGATGTCTCAGATTTTATTCGTTTCTTTTCTGAATAGACAGATATTCCACATTTTAAATCACTTGGAAATAGTAAAAATCAAACAGGAAAGATATACTGTATATGAAGTAGCTTTTAGATTCAGAAGCCACAACAGTCAAGAAACTTGCAGATGATATTGTAGAAAGATTTTCATAATTTGTAACCAGAGATGCGGGTTTCACCAGAGAAAGACACAATTTCAAACAAAGTATTTTCCTTGTTCCCATGGAAAGGGTTGCGATAATAGACTCAGCAAAGACTCTATCTTACTACATATGATGATTTTAAAAAATATTCATAAAAAGTATAACCTAGGTCCAGCAAAGAACCAATTTAACTAAATAATTCTTCAAATAAGAGTCTCCTGTTTCTGGTATAAATAAAGTTTAATTATTTAATATGTAAAATTAAGTTCTTGTCAAGTCCTCCTCCATTTCTACTCCATGTTAAACTATTGGTGCAATAGGTGAAATTACAGCATAATCTTAAGAAATGGAATAAAAGGAGGTATGCTACAAAGTAAAATTTTAATTATTCTTCAATTATCTGGATCCAGGGATCCAACAATATTCTAATCAGTGAAGGCATGATATTTTATGTATTTTATATATTTTAATCAAAAATATTTTAATGAAGATTTAAATATTCCGAATATGGAACATTTACATTTTAATTCATTGATTTAAGATGAAATAAAAATGGTGAGGAATATGATGCATTTGTCTAAAGTCATTCAAAATACATTACATTTAATTTTAATTTAAATACTAATACTTTACTAATACTTTTACTAGTAGTACTTTACTAATACTTTTACTAGTATTACTTGAAATATTAAGAAGACCAATTTTAATAATGTAACACTATTTATCCTATTAAATGTATTGATTTACTTCGACCACGACTTGCTGGAGACAAAATAAAAAAAAATATTATAATAAAAATTATTTTTGAAATTCATAAATTCTTTGCATATCGGTGGAAATGTACAAAACGCACTATTAATTCCACCTTTAAGGATAGTGTATAACAAATTAATAAATTGAAGCGTGGTTCTAAAATTATATAAACATACGGTAACACACACACAAGCGCACGTGCATGTCAGTCTTCCTCCAATCAAACACATGAGGATCAAAACTTAGAGAATTTTGTTGTTAAAAAATAATTTTAAAATAAAAGACACCATTATTTACAAGTATGTAGTTACATAATAATCATTTTCCCAGACAGACCCTCAGTAAAAAATAATTAAGCAAATACAAATATATCATAATGATATGTAAGTCACTACCGTGACAAGAGCATTAACATACTTCATCAGTGCAAGTTCTAACATCCTCTAAAAAGCAAGATATGTAATTAATTATTCCACTGGTTTGATTTTTATTAACATCCTCTAAAAAGCAAGCAAGCAAGTTTGTAATTAAGCATTCCACTGGTTTGATTTTCGTTTCCACTTTGACGTTGCATCGGAAATTTCTACTTCAGTCAAAATTATATGTGGGTTGATCCATCAGGTCTTCGTCGGATTGTATTGGGACTTTTCCAAACAGATGGCATTTGTCACAGACGAAGAGGAGGAGGAGGAGGAAGAAGAAGAAGATGATGAGGGAGGCCTTTAACCAAGGTGATAGTATGTTTGGATTTTCTGTCCATAAAGAAAATGGTTAACATTGAAAAGAATAATATGAGAGATAGTGAAAATTCAACACGATTAATATAATTTGTGTTTAAATTCCTATTTGATATTATTAATAGGAAAACATCAAAACATTAATATTCTGTTAATTGTTTTGAGAGACCCCTTCATTGAGAATCATTTCATTAAAATACCTTCTGAGTAATAGACTTATTTATTATTACTAATACGCTCCGATACGTTGTGAAATTATGATATTTTCCATACAATATATTTTCTAAACATAGAATGATTACAAAAAACTACTTTCGTGCCAAAAAATGTAATTCAGTATTTCATTTTACGACATAAATTGCTTATACAATAGATTATAATGCGCCAATTAAACCAAAATGCAACAAAATTAAAATTGCCGATCATCACCTGATGCTGTTTTCATCCCAGGAATATCAGGCAAATCTATTGAATAAAACGTTTAAATTAACAACACATAGAATCGAATGTGAAAATTAATATGAATAAAATATGATATTATTTCCGAAATTCACTACAGATGAAGTGTAATGAAATTTCTGAGATGTAGAAACAGGAATTGCTTTATAATCATTTAGCACATATAAACCACAAAATTCCAAATATATTAGAAATATATGAAATTATCTTTCGTCAAATAATGCAATAAAATTTGAAAAACTTAAAACTGTCCCTTACCACCTCCTGATGCCGTGGTCATTTCAGGAGTAGCAGGCAATTCTATTGAATGTAATGTTTAAATTGAAATTCAATTAAAAGAAGATTAATGTGAAATTCTTTTGGGTAACTCACTACAGGTGAATTGTAATGAGTTTTCCAGGATGTCGTAACAGGAAGTGCCGGCACAACAGGTATAGTTTACTTTCTTTTCATTTACGTCCACTTGGATTCGGAGACTTTAAAACATTCAATATATCGCAATCATTCCAAATATTAAATTCATTCAAATAATTTATTA